>PVLC010002635.1:62664-110950 GCA_004027655.1 Graphiurus murinus | reverse complement strand
ACTGGGAGTTGAACTCAGGGGCATTCTACCTCCGAGCTATACCCCCAGCCCTATTTTTTATTCTTTATTTTTTGAAACCGGGTCTCACTAAGTTGCGGAGTGCCTCACTAGGTAGCTGAGGCTGGCCGCGAACCCAGATCCTCCGGTCTCAGCCTCCCGAATGCTGGGATTACAAGCGTGCGCCACCACGCCCGGCTCTGATAGATGATTTTTATTAAGAATAAATTACAAATAAAAATATCTCACAGATATTAAGAGTCATATAAATATTTGTTGAATAAATATATGATTAATTTATGTTTAATTATGATTATATTTACCTTGCAATTATGATGATTTCAGCATTATGGTATTACACAATCTCTTCAAATGTCCATTTTGAGAGTCAGAGTTCCATAAAACAATCTTATTTCCTAGCATAAATTTAACCTGTAATATACTTCAAACTCAAGGATGGGAAATTTGTAAAGTCTGATGGTCATATCTTCTCCCATCTATTTGTACTTCTATGAAAACTTTTTAGGTAGCAATACACAAGTTTGCATACACAATGAAAATGAAAAACAACAAAAAAGTGAGCCCTTTTGTCACTTTGCATTTTTATCTTTGGAGTATCCATTTGGTCATTGTAGCATTATAATCTGAGAACTACATACCACTTAGACATTACATTGTGTTGTTTAGAAGAAATAACCTGAGAGCAGTACCTTGTATTTCAAGTCTTTAAAGTTCCAGACATTACTCTTTGGTTCTCCTTGGAGGAGTCTCAATGTATCAGTTTCACTGTTGTATGATTGATTGCAACCAGCTGGTCAATCTTCTATTCCAAGGAAATCAATCATGGTGACAGTTGCCACTATGGCCTCCTCCCTGTATTTTCCAAGCATGGAGGAGGACAAGTGAGCACCCGCCTCCTAGATTTTAGACTGAAAATATTACCCGAGCAAACCAGGATTCCTTATACTATGGTAGAATACGACCTTCTGGAAAAGACCAAGAATTGCCTAATGAATATGTTCATACTCTGAGCAGAATGATTTCCTTTAAAAGAAAAAATAAATTCCTCAAAGAATTTGTAAATAGAACTCAATAATATTTACAATTTAATCATCAATAAATGACATTCAAAATGTTTGTTGCACATCATTTTATCACATAAATAGAAATAAGAAAACATTTGTTTCAAATATTTATAGAACTACTTTTTGTAACAAGGGAAGCTATTTATTTTTCTTTCCATAGTCAAAATAATGTCCAAGATAAAATACTCATTTATGGAGCTGCTCAAACAAAAGCAAAACACAGGTATTAAGGCTATTCATTCTTCCTATAGGATATTACTGAAATAATCAACAAAGAAAGCATTACATAATAGTCAAAAACATTACAAATGATCACTTGAAAAGGTGTAAAATTTTGTAAGAACTCCATTGGCAACATGTTTGTTCTATGTGTTTACTAACCTAAAGACTCTGGTAGGGTAAAATTTCATGCCTCTGCATTTCAAAGATGGATAGTGACAGATGTGAAATTCCTGTTTGAAGGTATTACCAACGATAGACTTTCTCTTTAAATTACGAATTTCTATATTTGAGTGAACTCTTGGGGTATTTTGTATCTCCCTCTCAGCTGGCTTTCTCTCTATTGCTTGGGACACCATAAGATTCACATTAGATCATCTGAGAGGGAAGTCCCAGTTTTTAATGTTCTATGAGTAGGGTTGTTTGGGAAAAAAAAAATCAGTGAAGCATTCCTTTTATTTTAAATCTCTCTCTCTCTCTCTCTCTCTCTCTCTCTCTCTCTCTCTCTCTCTCTCTCTCTTTTCCTACATTAAAAAAGACAAAGTTAAAGCTGGGTATGATGGCTCATGCTTGTAATCCCCGTACTAGGGAGGCTGAGACAGGAGGATCGCAGGTTTGTGGCCAGCCTCAGCTACTTAGTGAGGCCCTCTGCAATTTTTGCTCTGCAACACAATTAATAGAGACTTATTTTCTTGTGTGTGTGTGTGTGTGTGTGTGTGTGTGTGTGTGTGTGTGTGTGTGTTTTACTGGGGATTGAACCCAGGGCCATTCTGCCTCTGAGCTAAACCCTCAGCCCTATTTATTTATTTATTTGGAAACAGGGCCTCGCTAAGTTGCTTAGGCTGGCCTCAAACCTGGGATCTTCCTGTCTTAGTCTCCCAAGTACTGGGATCACAGATGTGCGCCACCACACCTCGCCCAGATCTATCTTCTTCTGTTCCAGAAAAGTTTCATATCTCATTTGTAGGCCCCAATTCAGCTTTCTTCTGTTTTGTAATTATACTTTCCCTTGGACAATCTCAACTTTCTTCTATTGAAAAAAAAAAAAAAAAGCTACACCACCACTGCTTTTTAAAATGCAAATTTGCCTTGCATGATGTCTTTGTTCTTTAGGTGTTCTGAAGCTGGTTACCCCTTGCAGAAGCTACTGTGAGTTAGTTAGCATCCTAATTTTCCTTCCTATGCCTGACCCCTTGCGATGGCTCAGTAAGGTGTCACCAATTTCTAGAAGTTCTGGGATGACACCTAGAATTTAGATTTTGTCCTTATTTCGCCAGAACACTGATTAAACACATACATGTAACATTCACACAGTGAGTAGAGGTTGAACTTGTGTTTGCTTCCAGACCCTGAAATAATTGAGCTCATTTTCAAAATAAATAATTTCCTTTCAATTTGGTCTTTATCTTACATATCCACTCAGAGGCGTCAGCAGCTAAAGATGTCAGCACATTATCAACAAAGTGCTTGTCCTCTTCCTAGTTCTCTGTTTAGTTAGAAGTTTTCAAAGTTTGAAGTGCTTTAGAAATCGAGGAGGTAGAACCATTTAATATAACTGGCAGAACCAAAGAGAGATTGGTTTGTAACTCTCTTTGAAGAGACAGATTTCCAACCGTTTACTTACAACTCTATTTCTAGCTCCTATCAATTTTCAGATGTCTATATCTCTGATTTAAAGCTTATGGAGTTGCCTCAGTGCATTTACAGATTTAAAGGAACCAGAGTATGTATTTCTGGGGTGTGTGTGTGTGTGTGTGTGTGTCTGTGTGTGTGTGTATTGAAAGTTTGAAAATTTCAATGAGACTATGTAGAAAGTAGAAATTTCTTATAACTTAAAATTCTTTTTTTTTTTTTTTTTTTTGTCGTACTGGGGATTGAACTCAGGGGATTCTACCTACGAGCTACACCTCCAGACCTATTTTTTATTCTTTATTTTGAAACAGGATCTCAGTTGAGGAGTGCCTCACTAGGTAGCTGAGGCTGGCTGCGAACTTGATCCTCCAGTCTCAGCCTCCCAAATGCTGGGATTACAAGCGTTCGCCACCATGCCTGGCTTCATTTTAAAAAAATAATTTCAAAAATAATTGAAACCAGGGTCATTCTACCTCTGAGCTACACCACAGCCCTTTAAAAAAATATTTTGAAATAGGGTCTTGTTAAATTGCCCAGGCTGGCCTTGAACCTGAGATCTTCCTGTCTCAGCTTCCCAAGTACTAAGATAATAGAAATGTACCACTGTGCCTGGCTAGAATTCACTTTAAAAAAAAAAAAAAGAATGTTTATTTTTGGTGCACTCGGGATTGAATCCAGGGGCTTATGCTTGCTAGGCAAACTCTCTGCCACTGAGCTATATCCAAGCCCTTTGTATTGTATTTTGAGACAGGATCTCACTAAGGTGCTTAGACCTGCCTTGAACTTGTGATCTTCCTGCCTCAGCCTTCCCATTAGCTGGGACTACAGGCATGTGCCACCATGCCCTGCTCACTTTTTCTTTCTTTTCTTTTTTTAAATTAGTGAAGGATACTAAGAGCATTTTTCCAAGAGGACTGTAGCTGTCTGATAACACCAAATGTTAAAGGAAAACCCCTACAGCAATATTTGCAAGTGTTCTGTGTACAAAAGTGAAATATGGAGAAAATACTCTTAGTTTTAAATTTGCTTTTTGTAACAGCACTCATTTATGATCCAACATCTATTGCAGCACCTATTTTTCTTGCTTCTGGTTTTACTATTCTTTATAAAATCTTCAGTTCTTTCCATCTCATCTTGCACCATGACCACCAATATCAATACCAAAAGCAAACATTAGTCAGAGGTAAATTTCCAGCTGGATTTAAATATACTCTGGCATTTTCATCCCCTCCCCCAAGCCTCTATTCTTTAACAAGTGACAAAGGTTAAAAGAACTAAGAATCACATTGTTTGCATTTGCTCTTCTATGTTGTGTGCACTGTACTAAGAAGCCTCACATTTATTTACGGATAGAGATTAAGCTCCTTTTATCATACCACAATTTTTATATACATAATAAATATTAGACAAGTAAAAATAAGATTTTCTGCTCCTCAGATTGCTTTTAGGCTAGATCTATCTCCAACTTCTCCAGTTAATGGAGAGGAGTATCCATGCATATCAAGAGTGATGTATAATCCATTTTGATGGTTTAGGGCCACTTCCCCACTCCCTGCAATAGAAAAACCTGTCAAGGGAAATGGGCCTGCAGCCTTGAAGCAGCTGGATTCACAGAAGACAGCTCAGCTTCTTTGACTTGATAGAGCTCCTTGCTATTCAGTTGCTATAACTCCACTCCAGAGAGCACAATGCTTCCTGTTAGGTGAATATCCTTGGAAATAAGAGCAAGATTCCTGAGATGGCAACTGACCTCAGATGTGAGAAGGGATAAAGGACACCAGTGCAGGACATTCATGTGTCCCAGCTAGGTGACTATAACCTCAGTCACCCGGAGCATAATTGCAGTTTCCACTCTCTTCTTCTGGTCATGTCCCCTACCACTCTGGGTTGCATTGCTATGAAAGGCAATGAAAATATGGTCCCAATACAATTAGGCAATAAAGCATACTTGCAAGTGAAAAATGCAATTTAAATTTAGATAATAAATATTTGTTAGCTTGTGTGACTTACCTGCAAGAAATGTACTTTGATAGAGAAGCACATGATCTCAAACTGACTACAAATAAATCACTGGAAACATAGGTGATAAAAGTGATCACCATAAAAGTTAAGCAGGAAAGGAACTTTAAAGATCATTTACAGGAGGGTGTGGTTGTGCACACCTGTGATCCCAGTACTTGGGAGGCTGAGACAGGAGGATTGTAGGTTTGAGGCCAACCTCAGCAACATAGCAAGAACTCATCTAAAAAATAAATAAAAATAAATAAATAAATAAATAAGTATATAAACAAATAGACAAATAAAATTTTCTTTTGATAGAATTTTCATATCAAAATCCTAGTACTTGGGAGGATGAGACAGCTGAGACAAGAGGATTGAAGGTTTGCAGCCAGTCTCAGAAACTTAGCCAGGCCCTCTGCAATTTAGTGAGACCCTGTCTCTTTTGCTCTTTTCTTTCTTCCTTCCTTCCTTCCTTCCTTCCTCCCTCCCTCCCTCCCTCCCTCCCTCCCTCCCTCTCTCTCTCTCTCTCTCTCTCTCTCTCTCTCTCTCTCTCTCTCTCTCTCTCTTTCTTTCTTCTTTTTTTTGTGGTGCTGGGGATGAAACCCAGGGGCCTTCTACCTCCAGGCTACACCCCTAGAACTATTTTTTTTTTAATTTGGAAACAGGATCTCACTAAGTTGCTGAGAGTCTCACTAAGTTGCTGAGGCTGGCTTCAAACCTGTGATCCTACTGTCTCAGCCTCCCAAGCACTGGGATTACAAGCATGTGCCACCACGCCCAGTAAGACCCTGTTTCAAAATTAAAAAATAATAATAAAAAAAAACAAATAAGGCTGGGGATCTAGCTCAGAGGTAGAATGCTCCTGAGTTCAATCCCTAGCCCCCCCCCCAAACAAAACAAAACAAAACGATAAAACTATGTATTTTATGTTCAGATACATAACAAAGGTTCAGACATCCCAGACAGAATAATCCATAGATTCCATGCACTAACATGGCTAAATGAGACATTTAATGATAGAAACATCCTGTGGTAGAATGAATTTTAAGCATTTGAACAATTGCAGTTACACCATCTGCTCCAGATAGAAATTTGCTATCCTGACAGTAACAACACACAAAGAGGCAGTACAGATCCAGCAAGCTAGCATGGGTAAAGGCAACAAGAGAGAAAGAAGCATTTCTTAGATAAATTGCTTTTTCTGTTGAATACCACATTCTATACTAAATAACACTTCATTCAACTATAGGCAGATGTTTGCAGCAAAGATAATTCAGTCTTTAAAACAAAAAGGTTTATTTTATGAGATTATTTAAATGATCATATTTTTCCATCTTAAAGTTTCATATGAAATTAGACTAGCAGAAAAAAAATAAAGAGAGAAAGGAAGAGAGAGAGAGAAAGAAAGAAAGGAAGAAGAAAGAAAGAAAGAAAGAAAGAAAGAAAGAAAGAAAGAAAGAAAGAAAGAAAGAAAGACAAAATAGCATGTTGCCCTTAGGAAAAATGCTGAGAAAAAGACATTATGTTGACAGATTCTCACCTACCCACATGGACTTCTAAGAAGCCCCAAGACTATATTATTTTAAGAAATTAAGTTTTAAAAATCTATTTAAAAGACTGTCTTCTCACAATTTGTTATCATTGGAAGATTTGTGTGTATGGCTGGGGGTAGGGAATATTCAAATAGCATATATTCTGTACTAAAAAACAAAGGGCAAATAATAAAACTGTATCTTCATGACACATTTATTCACAAGGTTAGTAGGTCATGTGCACACTACACCTTGTTACACATATATATGTATATCTATGTATGTATTTGTGGTACTGGGGATTGAACCCAGGGTCATTCTACCTGTGAGCTATATGCCCTATTTTATTTTTTTATTTCAAATCAGAATCTCATTAAGGTGAATAGAACCTCTCTAAGTTTTTGAGTCTGGCCTTGAACCTGCTATCCTCCTGTCTCAGCCTCCCAAGTACTGAGATTACAGATGTGTGCCACCACGCTCAGCTCACCTTGCTATATTTCTAAGAAGATATTTATTTTTAATTCAAAAGGACACAAGTTTCATAACTTCAAGACAAGGAGGTTAATATGAAGGTACATGGTCCCTGTCTTCCCCACTTCATATCACCCAAGTATTTGACGTTGAAATTCCTTTTACCCTTGGTTCAGAAGTATTAATAAAGGTGATAGTTGAAAGAACAATAATTAAAAATACATGTCCTGAGATACTGTATATAAAAGTCATTATAGTTTATCATTGCTAATTATCAGGAAAAATGTGTCATTTTCTACTGGGTTTTTATATATCAATCAATAATGATTTAATTATTTTGATATGTATTTTTCACTGATATATTTTTATTTCAGTTGTCCAAAAATTCTAAGATCATAATCTTACTACTAAAGACGCAAGTTGTATACATTTATTATAATGTTGACCTAGTTATAAGAGCATAGATATGCCCCTTGGGGTTAGAACTAAGAGCCCTGGGTCCTTTCTGGTAGAGGACACCAAAATCCATTTCCTAGGATGGCAAGTTTACCATCTGTAATGTTAACACAAGAAAACTGTGATGTTTCTTTTCAACATGATTATTTTATTTAAACAACTTATCACAAACTCAACTTTCACAAATTAATCTTTTCAAGAATTCAAGTGAGTTTTCAGCCTAAATTTTATTTACTATGTAAAACAATGTCTCATTATATTTTATATGGTGTTAAAACTATTGCACTGAATTTTCTAGAGCTTTTCTCTGGTTCTTATTAAAAATTGATGACTGACTTCATAAGTAACTTATGTATATTTATCCATAAATAAATCAGTAATTTGGGGAGGGCAGGGGCATTCTTCCTCCAAGATACATCTGCAGGCTCCCCTCCCCCCTCCTTTTTTTTTTTTTTTTTTTCAAATGGGATCTCACTAGGTTACTGAGGGCCTCACTAAACTACTAAGGTTGGCCTGGACCCTGCGATCCTCCTGGTTCAGCCTCCTAAGTACTGGGATTACAGGTGTGGACAGCCACACCTGAATCATCAATAATTATTTATTGAACTTCTACTTTATGCAAGACACTGAACTGGGTGCTGCAAAAAGTACTAAGGTGTATGAGAAGACTGATTTTCTGTTTTCAAAGAATTTACCAATTAAATAATAAGATGAATACAAAATATGATAAATCGATTGCCAAACTATGTGGTAGAGGAGAGATTAGTGGGGACTTGCGAATCCAAAGGCATCT
Organism: Graphiurus murinus; assembly: GCA_004027655.1. Classification (NCBI taxonomy): domain Eukaryota; kingdom Metazoa; phylum Chordata; class Mammalia; order Rodentia; family Gliridae; genus Graphiurus; species Graphiurus murinus. Next base: position 102,764 of record PVLC010002635.1, on the reverse strand, counting down.
TGAAGTAAGGAAGGGATCAGGAATGGACCCTTAGTGTTATTCTAACTTGTAAGTAAGAGTTGGAAAGAGAATTCTGTTAGCACTATTATAAGTCTACTGTTTTTATACAGGGGGTGAAGAGTCTAGGGAAGACTCATTTGTCTGGAAGCTAGTAGGAATGTGGAGCAAATACAATATATGGGAGTCAACATCTGAAATATAATTGTAATTTATTTTCATCACACCAAAAGGGAAAAAAAACACTTATCTCTGTCCTACTAACATTTAATGAGCAATTTGTCAGGATACTTAAAGGGCTTATATTTTAATGTAATCACCACGGCAATCTTAGATCATTTCAGTAGTGTCAAATATTTTATGGATGACAAAACTGAATTTAAGAGGGGTTAATGGAAATTGCTAAGAGCTTTGCAGCTAGTGATGAGGATAATAATGTAATAGTGTTGATAACATGAGTACTTGCTATTAACCTGGTATGGACATAGTACATTTTTATTTTGGGGGGGGGTACTGGGGATTGAGCCCAGAGGCATTCTACCTCTAAGCTACACCCCAGACCTTTTTATTTTTTATTTGGAAACAGGGTCTCACTGAGTTGCTGAAGTTGGCCTTGAACCTGCAATTGTCCTGTCTCAACCTCCCAAGTACTGGGATTATAGGTGTGCACTACACACCCAGCTAGACATAGTCATTTTATCTAGTAGTAGCAGCCACTGAGCTGCTTGACTTGTCTCTCCACCCCCTCGAAGTTTTAGGCGAGGTCACAGGACCCAGCAGATGTACCCACCCGCATGCAGGAGTAGCCCATGGTGTGACTCTCCCAGCTTTCGGAGGGATTTACTTTTGCACTGCTCGATGCCCATTTGGTCAAGTGGGAGCCCAAAGGGTCACTTTCCAGTGCTGTAGACAGAGGAGCTGGGGTCGGGACCCCACACTCTAGGCAAGTGTGCTATATGCACACCCGGAGGAGGGGGTGGAGAAGAGACTGGAAACATCTCAGAATTCACTGCTGTATTCGCTCAGCATGGCAACTACACAATGGGTTCACTTCAGGGAAAGAGAATATGAACTGAGAATCAGGCAGGCCTGGGTCCCACATCTCAGCTCTGTCCCTGAGTAGTAGTGGTGGGACCTGGGAACATTCACTCCAGCCCTCTTGGCCCCTGCTTGCTCCTATGTCAAATGGAATCAATAATAACTACTTCGCTGATGGAATTAGAAGAAACGGAATGAAACTGATCAAATTATGTTATGTGCATGTAGCAATATGATAAATGAACCATACTATTATGTATAATTATAATGCACTAATAAAATTAATTTAAAAATTACCATCCGAGGAATCTGGTTAAATTTGGGGGGATTTTATTTATTTATTTATTTTGGTGTTACTAGGGATTGAACCTAGGAGCAATCTACCTCCAAGCTACACCCCCAGCCCTATTTTATTTTTTAATTTTGAACCAGGATTTCATTAAGTTGCTGAGGGCTTGATAAATTGCTGAGGCTGGCCTTGAGCCAGGGATTGTACTGGGATTAGAGGTGTGTGCCACCACGTCCAGCTGGGGAATTAGTTTTTAGTTAATAAATCTATATTTTTCAAGCTAGGCGTGGTGGCTCACAGTTGTAATCCCAGTACTTGGGAGGCTGAGACAGGAGGATCCGGGTTTTCGGTCAGTTTTAACTACTTAGTGAGGCCCTCCACAATTTAGTGAGACCCTGTAGCATAATTTACAATTATGTAACATTTCCTGATAAGAATTAGTGGATCATTGTCCTTGAATTATGTGAAAGGCAATAACATGTCTTTCCTGTACTTCGGGAGGGAACTCACATTCTCCCAAGTGGACAAACCACAAAACAATCCACATGATGCATTTCTGCACTTCGTATTTTTTCCCCTTGGTTATCTTTTTTTCTTTCTTTTTTTTTTTTTTTATGAGCCACCACAGCAAACTTCCCTTGGTTATGAATGAAAATCCGCCTCCCTCAAGCAGACACTGGTAAATAATCATTACTTCTTGCCTCCATTTCATTAGGTCAGCAAATATTCATTGACAAAAATTTATGAACCAAGCACTAAAGCCGGACAAGGTAGTACATGCTTGTAATCTCAGGACTTGGGAGGCTGAGACAGGAGGATAGCAGATTCAAGGCCAGCCTCAGCAATGTAGTGAGACCCTGTTTCAAAATATAAAAATAAAAAAGTCTGAGGGGTGTAGATGAGAGGTAGAATGCCCCTGGGTTCAATCTCCAGTACCAAAAAGTAAAGAGAAAAAAATGAACTAAACACTACTCTAAAAGACAGGCATTCCCAATAAAACAAGCCTGTCTCTATATTCCTCTACTTCTGCCTTAGCCTGGTATGCTGCCTGCTTGGATGTGCAACCATTTTTGAATTATTAGAATGTGGCCTCAGGTACACAGAACAGCAAGTGAATCACCATTATCATCTCACCGCCCATGGCTCCTTTAATATAATTACTTCATTATTTAAAAATTAAAATAATACACTATATATTCATTGTGAATATCCAATTTTAGGAGATAATGTCAACATATTTTTCCAAGTAGTTGTACAAATTCGTATTTCTGCCAGCTATGTATAAGAGATACAGTTGGTTCCCATTTCTACACATGCTTGATTCTTTCTAACTTAAAATTTTATAAATATAATTAGTTCTCATTTCTTTCTTGCCTGCCCTCCTATATAAGGAAGGTGCTTTCCCAAAGTTGAGGTCTAGAACTTTTCCTAGACGTCTACTTGAAACAGAATAGAATAAAACTACCAGAAGTTTCTCAGAAAAAGGAGAACTGTGGGTAATATTCTGAGTCCTTCTTAGCTAAAGGTTTTTGTTTGTTTGTTTGTTTGTTTGTTTGTTTGTCTGTTACTGGGGATTGAACCCAGGGACATTCTATCTCTGAACTATACCCTGAGCCCTTTTTACTTTGAAATGAGACCTTGCTAAGTTGCTGAGGGGCTCACTAAATTGCTGAGGCCACAAACTCTGAGATTCTCCTGTCCCAGTCTCCCAAGTACTGGAATTAATTACAGGAGTGTACCACCATGCCCAGCTTGGCTAAAAGTTTAAAAAAAAATAAGGAGGAAGAACTCAACTTAAAAGTAAACATTACCCAATTTTAGAGTTAAAAAAAATTACTCCAGGAATTAAAGTGTATTGGTGTTTCTGTGACTCATAAAAGAATATATTACCTGTCTAAAATGATAGATTAATGGCAAATTGAAGGAAAAAACATGAGCTAATCCTCGTTTCTTTCTTTATTTCAGTACTGGTGATTGAACCCAGGTATGCTCTGTCACTGAGCTATACCCACGGCCCTTTTTATTTTTTATTTTGAAACAGGGTCTCACTATATTGCCCAGGCTGGCTTCAAATTTGTGATCCTCCTGCCTCCACCTTTGGAGTAGCTGGGATTTCAGGGTATACCACTGTGCTGGGCCTTGTGTCTATCTTTCCTAAAAGGAGATCTATTTCCAGACCACTGGCAAACCAGTTAGAATATAGGTACTCTCTTGAATGTTCAGGTCATTTGATGGACATAAATACAGGAAGATGAAAAATAATGTATGACTAATTTTTTATTATTATTATTTTTTGGTACTAGAAGTTGAACCCAGAGGCATTCTACCTCTGAGCTACACCCCAGACCTATTTTATTTTTTATTTTGAAATAGGGTCTTGCTAAGTTACTGAGAGACCTCACTAAGTTGCTAAGGCTGGCCTCAGAACCTGCAATCCTCCTGTGTCAGCCTCCCAAGTACTGGGATTACAAGCTTGCACCACCACATCCAGCTGACTAATTGTTTATTAATTGTCGGTTTGATAGTTTACATTTTCTTTAGAAGACCATTTATTTACAAAATTGTGGTCCTATCTAATACATCATTTAGAAAAATACATGTTCATTATTCCAGTTTTGAAAAGCCGTTGCAGTTCTCAACGTAACTGTTTTATACGTAAGTGTAAGTACAAATTTAGCAGTTGTAATCCTAAATTATAATATTGCTTTCAATATGCATACACATCAAAATGCAACTTCGTAGTAGAGATAATTCACCTACAAGAATCTCAGCCAAGATTGTTACTTGATTAATGGGTGTTGTTCTATCCCTGCCTTTGATAATATGCCACTATTTAAATGATGTCTATGTCCTAATGAAATTATGTACTTGCCTAACACTAGTACAACATTATCATTCAATACCTTACATTTATTTGGAAGATGGAAATTTAGAGGAGCACATCTAAACAAACAAACAACAGTTCCTTAATATAAGGAGATCAAGATCAAAGACTCCTGATTTTCTTAGACATAAAACAGACAAAACTTAAATATTGCTCCTAAAAAGATATTTGCATCAAATTTTATTTTTTATTTTTTATTTTTTGCGGTACTGGGGATTGAACTCAGGGGTGTTCTACCTTCGAGCTATACCCCCAGCCCTATTTTTTATTCTTTATTTTGAAACAGGGTCTCACTAAGTTGTGGAGTGCCTCACTAGGTAGCTGAGGCTGGCCGCAAACTCGGATCCTCCGGTCTCAGCCTCCCAAATGCTGGGATTACAAGCGTGCGCCACCACGCCTGGCTCAACAAATTTTATATATACCAAACATTAGAGAAACATTCCTCCTGACAATTTAGTTATTAGTATTATAAAATCTGTGTGTGTGTGTGTGTGTGTGTGTGTGTGTGTGTGTGTGTGTTACTGGAAATTGAAACCAGGGGCATTCTACCTCCGAGCTCTTCACCCTGAGTCCTTTTTCTTCTTGAACCTGCGATTCTCCTGTCTCAGCCTCCCAAGTACTGGGATTACAGGTGTGAACCACCACACCTGGTTCCCAGCCTTATTTTATTTTGAAATAGGGTATCACTAAGTTGCTGAGGCTGGCTTCCAACCTGCGATCCTCCTGTCTCAACCTCCCAAGTACTGAGAATATAGGAGTGCTCTACCATGCTGGACATGGGCTTATAAAATGTTAATATTACAGATTATGACTAATTGATTAGACCAGTGAATTAAAATTATTTTCAGAATTCAGCAGGTATTCAATTTTGACCTTCATTCTTCAATCCCAGGAGGGGCACTAGACTCTTTGAGAAGCAAATTTATAAGCTTTACTTCCAGATTGGCACTATGATCTTTTGGTAGGGTACTCTATCATGGGCCACACAGAATTTTTCTCAAGATAGCTATAAAACCAGATTGTGTCGCTTTTGTTTGTTTTTACTACATATTTGTCAAAAAATTATGTGATTAAACAGCAAATATTTGTGGAGTGCCTACCATGTGCATAGTGCTAAAACAAGGGCTTACATGGAGCATAGAAAGAAACTAGACTGCTTAATGAGATGGAATAAATACTGATGGGAAACAGAGATAAAACACCTCTCAACTGAGAAATGCGCTACCCAAAGGTTCCTCTGCAGAAAGGCAGTCTTCATCAATTCCTCTCCTCTTTGTACATGTGTATTGCTTAGAGCACACAATTCTACCTTTCCCTTTTTCATGTTAGTTAGTATTATCTCACCAATAAGATTGTGAGCAACTTTAGATTTCAAAGACCTTGGCCAACCCTGGTGTGGCGGCACACACCTGTGATCCCACTACATGGGAGGCTGAGACAGGAGGATGGCAGGTTCGAGGCTAGCTTCAGTAACTTAGCAAAGGCTGAGACAGGAGGATGGCAGGTTCGAGGCCAGCTTCAGTAACTTAGCAAGGCCGTCCACAACTTAGGGAGACCCTGTTTCCAAAGAAAAATGAAATAAAAAAGGGCTGAGAGTGTAGCTCAGAGGTAGAATGCCCCTGGGTTCAATCCCCAGTACCTAAAAAAAAAAAAACAAAAAAAACTTATCAGTAAACTCTGAAAGTGCTAATCATATAATAGGTCTCCTTAATTATTAGATATATTAACTTGATGCTTTAGTGTACTAATTCTTTAGTATAACCTCCATAGACACAAATAGAAGAAAGGAAAAAAGATAAAATTCACTGCTTCAACATCAACTACTAGTTCTAGACTCTTCTATCAGTCAGATGTTTACAGCAAATTGTGTGAAAATTTCTGAATAATTTAGAGCATCCTTTCCCTGTGACAGGGGTATTTTGATATGTTAATTGCAATGTTTTGCTTTTTAAAAACTAGGTTACATCATTTTTAGTTCTAAGGCAAACAATGCGTTATCTACTAATATGAAGAGTCAAAAATAATGATCTTGGATTTATATAATTTTCTCAAAAAATAAACAGAGAACTTTATGTTCTTTGGGCATGATACCATTAAGTAAAATGAACACAGAGCTGTTGGATCTCTACTCTGCCAATGACTACTATCCAAATTGCTATTGACTGTTCCCTCACAATGGCCTTACAGAGCCTCGTTATCTTTTTCTCTTCTTCTAATTTGGCGAATATCTCTTCTTGCAGTAGTAACTCTGCCATAGATTTTTTTTGTGTGTGTATGGTACTGGGGTTTGAACCCAGGGGTATTCTACCTCTGAACCACACTCTTAGTCCTTTTTTTTTATTTTTTTAATTTATTTTATTTATTTTTTTTTTGCGGTACTGGGGATTGAACTCAGGGACATTCTACCTCCGAGCTATACCTCCAGCCCTATTTTTTATTCCTTACTTTGAAACCGAGTCTCACTAAGTTGCAGAGTGCCTCACTAGGTAGCTGAGACTGGCCGCGAACCCGGATCCTCCGGTCTCAGCCTCCTGAATGCTGGGATTACAAGCGTGCGCCACCACGCCCGGCTCACCCTTTTTATTTTGAAACAGGGTCTCACTAGGTTGCTGAGGCTGGCCTCCAACCTGTGATATTCCTATCTCAGCTTCCAAGTACTGGGATTATAGGCATGTGCCACCACTCCTGGAACATGGGAAATCTTAACCAGTGAATTGTGGAAGAGGAATAGAATATTATTTTTACATGATAGGATTCAATGCTGGCTGGATATCAGTGGCACCAAAGAAAGTTGTTGAGAACAGGTCATCAATTATAACGTAGGGTACAAAGAAACCAGATCCGAATCATATTAATTCCTTCCATTATAGTTACTTTAGTGCATTCTTTGGGAATCTAACCTATAAATCAATTCCCTAAACCTGTGGATATTGAGAAAGGATGAACTTAATTTATATTTTTCTAAAAGATTGTTTAGAGAGTAGTATGGGAATATAATTAAATATTTTCTATCAAACGATTAGCTTAACTTAAAGTAATTCTATTTTGTAAAATCGCCATTTTGTAACCTTGTATAGGTTCCTATTTCTTTGTAAGTTGGCATTTCCTAAAAATTGCAAATGCCAACCCCTCCTCTGGCATTCCATTCTAGATGAATCAGCCAACCATGTAAGACTCTAAAACCATGCTCTCACCAATAGGAGTATGGCTCAGAAATCCACCTGAAGGATAAAACTGGGCGAACTCTCCAACCATCCTGCTTGCTTGCCCTGCTCTTGTTGGTAGCACATCCCCTTTTAAATTTAAATTTAAATTTTAGTTTTATTTTTTGTGGTACTGGGAATTAAACTCAGGGACATTCTGCTTCCGAGCTGCACTCTAGCCCTATTTTTATTTTGAAACAGGATCTTGCTAAGTTGCTGGGCTTCTTGCTAAGTTGCTGAGAACTGTCCTTGAACCTGTGATCTTCCTGTCTCAGCCTCCCACGTACTGGGATTACAGGCGTGTGCCACTACACCAGGCTCTACCTTTTTGCAAAAAGTACAATCTCTTTGCAGAGACATTTTTGAACATATGTCTTTTCTTATGACACAATGAAAATTTATTTCTAAAGACAGTCCATTAAATAGATGGTCAGTTTTGAAAGTTGTGACTTGGAGAAACTTTCACCATACCAGTCCCAAACACTTGCAAACTACCCTAACACGGCATGACGCTACAGCTGCCTGGTGGTAGGGGATGCAGGTGCATTTGGACAGCACTGTGCCAAAGCATCAAAACTAAGAGACCAAAATGAGAAATCTAGTCTTGTGTTTCTGAGAGCTTAGAGGAGTTTCTTTTTTGGAAGAGCTACTATAAATATTATCAAAACCCCCTAGCCAATATCTTCTCCATGTTACCCTCCTTAAGTACTCTTTTTTTTTTTTCTTTGTCCTGGGGATTCTGCTCAGGAGTATTTAACCTCCAAGCCAATTCTTTCGTTTTTTTTTTGTTGTTGTTTTGAAACAGAATCTCCCTAAATTGCTGAGGCTGGCCTCAAACCTGCAATCATTCTGTCTCAGCCTCCCTAATATCAGTTTAGCAATTCATATTATTTTGTTTATTTATTTTTTACTCCATTCTGTTTTATTACAACCCTGTCCTTGTGTTCCAGAATGAATGGCTATTTAAAACACAAATCCTACTAAGATGCATCTTGTTCACATTCAAAAGCTTCCCTATTTCTTTCTTAACACATTATATCAAAAGAGGGAAACCTCAAAAGAAAAAAACAAAACAAAACAACAGTCAATAGGTTCAGCTCATCCCAGGAAAAACTACCTTCATAAGTATAGCCCAATAAGGTCTCATCAATATGCATTGGTTTCCAAGGTTTTCTTGAAGCTCCCCCACCCCAATACATACTTTGAAATACTTTCTCCTGCTCTCTGCATTCAAAAACCAACTCTGTCTTCAGTGTGGAACTCAGAGCCACTAGGTATTAAAATATACATAAATCTTACACTTTCTTCATGTGTTTTTCCCCCAGTGGCCTTATGCTCTCTTTCCTTGAGATATTTCTTTGATAAGATCTCAAAGAAACATTTTCCCCTTAGAATCACTCTGTTTCAAAATGTATCTTGTATCCCTACCTTTGCTTGACAAATTTGGAGAAGACCTTGAAAGATCAGGTTTCTTTAGCATGCTAGAGATACACAGAGATATTTTGTCTTTTAGAATCATAGATTATTGTTAGCCAATAACAGAAAGATCTGTTCATAAACTGAAAACTTGGCTTACCCTTTAAAGGCATGAAGAGTGCCAAAATTCATCAGAGTGAATATTAAATAAAGAGAAGGAGCAAGCAATATAAGGAAAGTTTGTGTCACTTAAATGTTAGCACATCAAGTACCCAAGTCAGTTTTAAATGTAATTGTAAAAAATAAAGCATAATAAAGACCAATTCATTTGTGCTTTTGTATCCAGCAGAACATGATGTGGTTTCTTAAAGTGAATTTACAGAGATAAGCATATATCCAATTGAAAGGAAGCTTTCTTTGCAGAGATATAAAGATGTAAAAACTACAAATAATGGAAGTGAGTCATTCATTTACTCTCTCATCTAAGAATATTGAACACATTTAGTGAGCACTTCTGCACCATCAATAAGCATTGCTTCAACTATTCAAAGACAACTTTTGAACTGGAAGGACAATGAGTGAGTTAGTATCTTTTAATAATAGTATGGATAATGCTACTTTGTTTAAAACACAAATATTGAGAAATATATGTTTGCTCCCTTAGACAAATTATAGAAAAATAACAAAAAGCCAGGTGTAGTAGCACACACCTGTAATCCCAGGCATGGGGGGGGGCACCAAGTGCTGTGTGTATGTATGTCACTGTCAACATGATTTAGATTATGATATGAGACTATAATGCACCAATAAAAGCACATTATAAAAAAGAAGAAAAAGTGTGCTGTTTATTTTAGAGAAGAGCTGGATACATAAATTAGGCTTCCAAATTACCATTGATTAGATCTAAAAATTTAGAGAACTTAAAAAATTTTGTCGTATATAGTAAGTTCTCAGTGATTTATTTATTTATTTATTTATTTATTTATTTATTTATTTATTTATTGTGATACTGGGGATTGAACCCAGGGGTATTCTACCTCTGAGCTATACCCTCAGCCCTATTTTATTTTATTGAAACAGGGCCTCACTAAGTTGCTGAGGCCGGCCACAAACCTATAATCCTGTCTCAGCTTCCCAAATACTGAGATTATAGACATGAGCCACCATGTCTGACTTCAGCAAAACTGCAATTATTTCCAATAAAACCTACTTCCAAAACAATTGGAAGAAGTTTTTTGAGGAGGTAGGGAAATGGACAGAAAACTGGAGAGTTCTCCAAAACATTGGGGCTTGTGTTAATTTTGTACTTGATGTATCATGTTACATACTTCCTAATTCTGGTGTTTTTTTTTTTTGTAATATCCTATCATCTCAATTCACTGCTACCTCTGGAGAAAAAATAGAAACATCTTCCATAAAATCTCTATGCTCTTTTTACCTTTCAGCACGCATGCCTACCCTGTAGCTCATCAGCAGAATCAGACAGACACTGACATATGCGTAGACATCATGTTTTCTTTCAATCTTCAATCCTCAGTTCTTAGCTTCCCTGTTTCATCTGCTTCATGCTTTGTAACAATAGAAAAAGGGCTGGATGGCCTTGTTCTGCCTGGCTTTAGGATACTCATTTCACATTTCATCAATGAATTTGCAAAGCCTGATCATATATAAATGCTCCCACAAGACTCTCATTCGCAGCCAGGTTGCAGCCACTTTCTGAGAGTCCTGACCTTACAATTGGAGTTTTTCCTGATTTCCCCAATCATTTCTATTCGCTTTCTCCCTTGGGACAGACCAGTCCTCTCTTGAAATTTCCAAATGTGGAACTTCGTAGCATCCCCCACTGCTCACTCTGCACTCTGCATGCTCACCTGATAGCATTACTCATTAAAATAGAAAACCATTGCAACATGCACATATGGAAATCCCATTGCATTGTGCCTTCTCAGAGCAGAGGGCTCGTTTTCCTCATGCCACTCTCTTAGGCTTTCAGTTCCAAGAAAACACTAATGCTGTTGCTTGCTTGTTTCTCACTTTCTCCTCAAAAGATGAATAATATATGATATGTAAAAGTATTCAAATTTCAGCATACAATTTTATTGTTCACCTCCACCCAGTCTGTGTGTGTGTGTGTGTGTGTGTGTGTGTGTGTGTGTGTGTGTGTGTATGTATGGTACTGTGGATTGAACACGAACACGGGGACATTCTGTCTTTGAGCTACATTTCCAGTTCTATTTTATTTTTTATTTGGAAACAGGGTCTCACTAAATTGTGGAGGACCTAGCTAAGTTGTTGAGGCTGGCCTCAAACCTGTAATCCTCCTGTCTCAGCCTCCCAAGTACTGGGATTACAAGCCTGTACCACCATGCCCAGTCCACCCATTTATTTTATTGTCCAGCTCCACCCATTCATTTATATGTTATCATTGGCTGACTTTAAGCTACAAGGGCAGAGTTGGATCACTGGAACAGAATCCATGCAGTCCAGGACATCTAAAGTATTTACTATCTGGCTCTTTATATATATAAAAAGTTTGTCAACACCTACTCTATGACCTTGCTAGTGTAAGCATAGACCATGGACACCTGTAGCTTGTATGAAACAAGAATTTCAGACCCCTCCCCAGACCTACTGAGTGAGAATCTCCAGTTTACCAGAATCACTAAGGATTACAGCCACAGTAAGATAGTGCTACACCAGTCGAACAGTCCCCACACTGTCTGAAAATTTGTCAATATATTAATGGATAGAAAAATGAAAACATAACCAGGATCAGAAAATGTATGAGTTATGGCAGATATGTGGAATTTGAGAACATTGAGATCATTGCAAAAGAGCAAAGCACAATTTAGTAGAATAAAAATAAAATGAAATGGGAAATTAAGAAAGCTTTCATAAGAAAGCTTAGTTGACCAGGAAGAACTAAGAATTATATCACTTACCAGTATGTTTATTTAATATCATATTTCAATTGTATTCATATATATTCAACAACACATTCATATGATATTATATATTTATAATATTTTTAGTGTGAAATGTAAGCCCTGTTAGAATTAATCGTTAATTATTTACAGGTTATATCATAACTAATTTGTCAGAAATTTGAATTTGCTTATTTACTTTTTTATTTCCCTTTTTGGTACTAGGGATTGAACTTAGGTGTATTCAACATCAAAGATGCACCCCAGCCCTATTTTTATTTATTTCCCTATTTTTATTATTTATTTATTTCCTTATTTAATTATTTATTTGTTGTGGTACTGGGAGTTGAACCCATGTACACTCTATCTCTGAGCCACACTCCTAGGCATATTTTTTGGGGGGGAAAAAAAGTCTCACTAACTTGATGTACTGAGGCTGGCTTCAAACCCGTGATCCTCCTGTCTCAGCCTCCCAAGTACTGGAATTACAAGCATGTGCCACCACACCCTGCTTTTATATTTTATTTTTTGAAACAAGATCTCACTTAGTTGTTGAGGGTCTCACTAAGTTGCTGAGACTGGTCTGGAACCTGTGATCCTCCTGTCTCAGCTTCCCAAGTACTGGGATTATAGATGTGCATCACCAAGTCTGGCTTGAATTTGCGTATTTAATAAAGCACATCAGTGATATGATTTGGCTATCTGATGTCTTAAAATGTGAATGTGAAGCTTTTGGTACATGAAACAGGACAAGAGAGACCTATTCAAGATCCCTTCTCCAGTGAGAACCCTAATACATTGTTGGTGGGACTGCAGATTAGTGCAACCACTTCAGAAAACAGTATGGAGGATCCTAGGATGAATGGGAATGAACCTACCATATGATCTAGCAATACCACTTCTGGGTATCTACCCAAAAGAATGGAAACCAAACTATCAGACCAATGCATGTGTATCTATTTTTATAGCTGCATAATTCACAATTGTCCAACTATGGAATAAGCCAAGATGTCTATCAACAGATGAATGGATTACAAAACTATGGGATATGTACACAATGGAATTTTACTCAGCCATAAAGAACAAAATCATGTCATTTGCAGGGAAATGGATAGAACTGGAAAACATTATGTTAAGTGAGATTAGTCAGTCACAAAGAGTTAAGAAGCATATGTTCTCCCTAATATGCGGAAGTTAGGGAGAAAATGGGGCATAAGAGGAACTCCAGATGAAGAAGGAGAAACCTTAGATGAGCAAAGAAGTTGACTTAATTAAAGGTGATGGGGGGACACCCTAATGCACATGATGTACTTTCACAAACATATCAAAGTCAATCACTAAACTGAACCTGAGAAGGAGGGAGAGGGTGGGAGTAGGGCGAGAATTGGGGAAGGGTTAAATGAGAGATGTGTACATGTATGTCTTTAGCAGAGCGTACCTAACAAAAATGTATGATTACAATGCACCAATTTAAAAAAATAAAACAAAGCCGGGCGTGGTGGTGCATGCTTGTAATCCCAGCATTCGGGAGGCTGAGACCGGAGGATCCGGGTTCGCGGCCAGCCTCAGCTACCTAGTGAGGCACTCCGCAACTTAGTGAGACTCGGTTTCAAAATAAAGAATAAAAAAAACATAGGGCTGGGGGTGTAGCTCGGAGGTAGAATGCCCCTGAGTTCAATCCCCAGTACCGCAAAAAAAAAAAAAAAAAAAAAAAAAAAAAAACCAGAAAAAATCCCTTCTCCAGAATTCAAACGTGGAATGAGGCGTTTATAAGTGCCAGATGACTGAATAGTTAAAATAATATTTGAAATAATGGTAAATTTTTTACTGCCTTCACAGTTATGAGTTGATAGCTCATATGTGCAACCTATGTTGAGGTCTTAGTTACCAAGGCTTCTCATTTTTTCAATTAGTTGCAATACTTAGATCTGCCACTAGGGTGAGCAGGAAAAATCCTCAGCCAAATAAATATCCTAAGCCATAGACTAAGGAACCCTCAAATTACACAAATGACTTCTAATAGATATACATATTTGCGCATCTAGTTATTTACACAATAAATATATATTCTGTTTACTTATGTATTTTGGGGGTGGTACTGGAGGTTGATGCAAGGAGCATTCTACCTCTGAGCTACAGCCCCAGCCCTATCTTATTTTTTATTCTGAAACAGAGGCTCAGCAACTTAGCGAAGTCCCTTGCAACTTAGTGAGAATACAATATTGAACCAAAGTAAATACTATCCCTGATGTTATGGAATTCACATCTAGTAGAGGAGAGAACAATCCTCAAGCAATAACAAAAATAAAAGTATAATTATCCATTGCAATAAGCCCTGGGATGAAAAGTGACCAGTGTTATCCATGACAGTATAGAACAAGACATTCACCTAGTCTTAGGGGGTCAAGTGGTCAGGAAGGTTTCCCTGTTCCATGAAGAAATGTCCTTTGGCTTGTGCTTGTAAAGCTTAAAAGGAGTTTGCTTGCAATGTGTTTGGAGAAGTGGGAAATGTGAGATCATACTTATGACACAAGGCACAATTTCTGGCCAGGCCCTGTAATCGGAGGGAGCATATGTGCGAGGAACTGAAAGTAGACCAACATAGCTGAAGCATTCATGATGGGGCTGATAGAAAAGGGTAAAATATGATACCGAAGAGGTAGACCTGGGCCATATCAGATGTGTGTGTGTGTGTGTGTGTGTGTGTGTGTGTGTGTGTGTGTGTTATTGTGGATTGAGCCCAGAGGCATTCTATCTCCAAGCCACACCAACCCTTCCTTTTTTATTTTGAAACAGGATTTCCTTATGTTGCTGAGAGTCTCACTAAGTTGCTGAGGCTGTCCTTGAAACTTCGATCCTTCTGTCTCAGCCTCCCCCCCCCCAAAGGGATTACAGACATAAGCAACCACGCCTGGCTCAGGTTGGTTCTTATAAACCGTGATACAGGTTTTGGTATATTTCCTAAGAACGGTAGCAATTGGGAGAACCGATTTGGGAGTGCAGTTGTGTAACTGGGAGGATTGGTTAGAAGGCAGTCTCAGTACTCAGGCAAGAGATGACGGAAAGCCAAGCTGATATAATGATTGTTGAAATGGAGTGAAGATATTTAGGAGCTAAAACTGACAGGAGTTAGTGATAAATTTGGTTATGGAGGATAAGAGACATCAAGATGTTCAGGGATGACTCACAGTTTCTTGCTTAATTTAACCATCCAAATGACAGTATCATTTCCCGTGATGCTAAGAAACTTGCAAGGCATTGAGAATATTTTTACTTTCTTTATAATTAAAACTCTATGAAGGAACTGGGGATGTAGTCAGTGGTAGAGCACTTGCCTAGCATGCATGAGGCCCCAGGTTCCATAACCAGTAGTACAAAAATAAAAACAACAATCAAAACAAAACCATGAAGTCAGTGAGAATACTTGATGCACTGGCAACCTATTATGTATACTTTAATTGATGTATACTTTTGATGGGTATCAAATCCAGGGCCTTGCACATGCGAGGCAAGTGACTACATACTCAGCCCCAAATGAGAGTTTAGAGATACTAATAAGCTAATAGTAATTCATGGTAAAGGTACTAGTAAAAGGGCTGGGGATGTAGCTCAGTGGTAGAGTGTATAGTGCTTCATTTCCTGGGTTCAATTAACAGCGACACACACACACACACACACACACACACACACACACACACACACAAAAATCAACAACAAAAAAACCCCAAGATTTTACTTTGAGAAAACTAAATGAACAATTGAACTGTGCCTATATCTATGTGGGGGGAATATTTCAGAAAGCAATTGTTAGAGCCTGGCATGGTGGCGCACTCTTGTAATCCCAGTACTTGGGAGGCTGAGACTGGAGGATCTGGGTTCGTGGCCAGCCTCAGCTACCTAGTGAGGCCCTCCGCAACTTAGTGAGATCCTGTTTCAAAATAAAGAATAAAAATAGGGCTGGGGGTGTAGCTCGGAGGTAGAATGCCCCTGAGTTCAATCCCTGGTACCACACACACACAAAAAAAAGAATGAAAGAAAGCAATTGTTAGGATTTTTATATACATAATGTATTACTTGTCTGGGTTGTATTTATTTTGGTGGGGGAAGAACGATTTTTGAATGAGTAAAATGGAATGTAAACATGACAGAATATACAAATATTCACTTCAGACAGCACACAAAAGCTTCATTACAATGTCTGTATTTTATTTGAAATATATGTGCTGTTTTTAAGTTAAAAATATGTACTTAATATGTCTACACACACACACACACACACACACACACACAACATACACACGGCACTGGGGATTGAACCGAGGGGAATTCTACTTCTGACCTACAACCCCAGCCCCATTTTATTTTTTATTTTGAAACAGGGTCTTGTTAAGTTGCAGGGCACTGGATTTGAACACACGATCCTTCTGTCTCAGTATTCCAAATATGGGAGTTACAAGTGTATACTACCATACTCAGTTGATAAATACTTTACGTATTTATGTATTTATTTATTATTTTTGGTGCTGGGGATTGAATCCAGGGGCATTCTACTTCTGAGCAGCTACACCCCAGCCCTATTTTATTTTTGCTTTGAAACAGGGTCTCACTAAGTTGCTGAAGGTCTCACTAAATTGCTGAGACTGGCCTCAAACCTGCGAACCTCTTGTCAGCCTCCCAAGTACTGGGATTACAGGCATGCATAGCCATGTCTGGCTAATATTTTTAAATAGTGAAACAGAAAACCTTTTATGTGTCACAAACTCTTTGATCATATCTTCTTATATGGAATGTATGAATTTACTTGTTGTACTTACTGCATTTATCTCTTTATTTTATATTTGAGGTGATATATGTTTTGAAAATATATAATTTAAAGGTCCAAGCATATTTTTGAAAGCTATATGTTCAAAAACAGAAAACACATATATGAAATTATTTCAGGGTTATTATCAAGTATGGATGGACATTCAACTCTACTTTGAAACTGCTTGACTACTTCCCTTTCCAAACTAAAGTAACTTTCACTTATTTTGAAGAAGTTGACATATTTTGGAAAGTATTCATTCTAAATTATACTGTTAGAGTTGTTGGATTTTGGCACAGGTTACTTCCAGTGAAAATGTATATGATTGTATAGTCTTTCAAGTTATCATTTGGCTCACTGAGATTATTAAATACAAAATGGTCACTTCTTTTTTTGTGGATAAAAATCATAAATATTATAATTTTAATTATACATAGTTATAGGGCAATAATTACTTCTTTAAGTATGTAAGTAATTCCATGTCATTTGAGCTCAATCAATTATTAAAAGGACCACTTAAATCTTTAGATTATCAATGAAAGTAAACACTGTGAAAAATGTGGTATAAAGTCTCAGGTTTTCCTATGTTTTAAATGTATATATTCACTTATAAAAAGAATGCCTGATTTGAGTATCTCTCTTCTGGAGGTGCTATCATTTTATCATTATAAATTCAATAGCTAGTATTAGATTAATTATTGAATATAGTATTGAGTATATATTATGTGCAAGACACCATGTTAGTTCCTACAGGTGATGAAATGTATGTCCTCTAGAAGACACTATAGTCAATTACTTAACACCCTATCCTGTGCTCCTCTCATAAGTTTTTGACTATATAGTATTAAAACTAACCAAATGAAGAGCTGAAGAGAAAAAAATAGTTATGTTATGAAATATAAAAATTAAAATATTTTTGAATAAAAGTGCAATAAACTGCAAAGTGAAATAGCAACTGTCTATCAATGTAGGTAGTATTTGATATTTGTTATGGTTTCTCTATATATATAGATATATCTTTTTCATTTTGTGGTACTAGAGATTGAACCCAGAGGTATTCTATCTCTAAGATATGCCTGCAGACCTTTTAATTTTTTGTTTTGAAGCGAGGTCTCTCTAGGTTGCTGAAAGTCTCCCTAAGTTGCTGAGGCTGGCCTCAGACCTGCAGTCCTCTTGTCTCAGCCTCTCAAGTATTGGAATTACAGGCATGCACCACCACACCCATCTTATTTATATTTTATTAGAGTAATTTATACCCTAGAATAAAGAACTCTGAAATAGACACAATTCTCAGTTATACATCTAATAACACATATTGAAAAATCCTTTTAGCTGAGCTTTATTTGTCACAACACAAGGTCACATACTTAAAAGATAAAAATTCTTGAGTTATTAATATAGATTTTAAGAGAGTACCAAGTGCAAATCTTTTCATGATGGTGAAGAGCTAATGTGTGTACATTAATTTGTCATTACATCAGCCTTTCTTGTGAAGAGTTTCAAATGCCGATAGCGTTTTACAAAGAAATATTTACCTCTAATACTTACTATATTACAAACCTTATCCAGCTCAGGAGGAACACAGGTGTCCAATTGATCATTTTTTCTAGGAGACATTGACACATTACCTGAATTATTACCTTTTCTATAATATATATTATATATGTGATATATATATTATATATATATATATATATAATGGTAGCATACACCTCTGTATATTCTTCAGTAGGGCCTTAGGGAAGGTATTAGTAAGTTTGAATGATAGGAGAGATACATCAAGTCAACTGACTTATTTTTTAACATTGATTGAATCTTATATAGCTTAAAATAGTCACAGAAATCACCAGAGATTCACAGTTCTAAAAGTCAAAGAAGAGGCTGGGTAGAGCACTTGCCTAGTATTTGTGAAACCTTGGGTTTGATCCCCAGCCCCCCCCCTACAAAAAACAAAACTAAACTAAAAGAAAACCTCAAAGATTATCAGATTATAGATGTATATGCATTATAATAAAACTTTATGTACAGTGAAAATTAATACATTCAACATTATTTATAATAAATAGCCCATCTCCAACCTTTTATAGTAAATACATTGTACATACATTTTTATGTCACTAACATGCCCTGGGAAGGCCAGCCTTAGGGAGAGTGAAGGAGGCAAAATCTTAAATACCTATATGATGAGATATGAGACTTATTTTCCCTTTCAGCACATCAAGGGATTTCATCATTAGACCTGCATCGCCTTCCTTCCTTTCCTTTCCCTCCCTCCCTCCCTCCCTCCCTCCCTCCCTTCCTTCCTTCCTTCCTTCCTCCCTCCCTCCCTCCTTCCCTCCCTTCCTCCTTCCCTCCCTTCCTTTTTTTGGTGGTACTGGATATTTAATCCAAAGGCATTCTACCTCTGAGCTATACCCCCAGCCCTTTTTTAATTTTAATTTTAATTTTTGTGGTACTGGGGATTGGGCCCAGTGGCATTCTACCTCTGAGCTACACTTCCAGCCCTATTTTATTTTTATTTTGAAATAGGGTCTCTCTAGGTTGATGAGAGTCTCCCTACTTGCTGAGACTATCCTTGAACTTGTGATCTTCCTGTCTCAGCCTCCCAAGTACTGGGATTATAGGCGTGTGCCACCACTCCAGGCTTATGTTTTAATTTTAAACAGGGTTTCACTAGGTTGCTGACAGTCTCATTACATTGTGAGGCTATTCTCAAACCTGTGACCCTCTTGTCTCAGCTTCCCAAGTACTGGAAATACAGGCATGCGCCCCACACCAGATTGGAGCTATGTTTTCTATGTTAAAATAAGCTTCCCTCTGGATGGGGTAGAAGATGTCAAGTATTGCCTTTTTAGGGGAAATTTACATATTAAATCTTCTCTAAGTGATAGCTGGGTAAGAACCAAGTATCAACAGTGATGTGTACAAAGAGGGATGCACAGGCCTGGGAGAGGAGCAAGGGGCTCTCATTATGGAGATGTGGCTATTTGATATATGGAGGGAGACAACAAGGTAGAGACAGAACAGGGTTGAAAGGGAGATTCTAAGGATGACAGTGGCTGACTTCATGTTCTATAAGGCTGACCTTGGTATTTATCATGGGCAGGGCTTACAATGCCTTGATACACGTGTGACGGTCTCCCAGAGAGGGTAAATTTACCTGCACATCCATGTTGACCTGTTCCACCCACGCAGTGAAAACACAGTAGGCACACTTGGATCTTCAGGAACTTACCATGAGTGGCTTCCTGTGTGCTCTCGGTATAGCTGCTGTGGTGCTTACAAACTTCATACTCTATATTTTCTGCATTTCCCCTATGAATTCCCTTGTAGAAATTTTTCTCTATGGAAAGCTGCTTAGAGAATCAAGGACTTTTTTCTTTCTTTCTTTTTTTTTTTTTTGGTACTAAGGATTGAACCCAGGGGCATCCTACCTCCAAGCTGCACCCTCAGCCCTATATTATTTTTATTTTGAAACAGAGTCCCGCTAGGTTGATGAGAGTCTCACCATTTGCTGAGGCTGTCCTCAAACCTGCGATCCTCCTGTCTCAGCCTTCCAAGTACTGGGATTACAGATATGTGCTACCAGGCCTGGCTAAGGACTCTTTCAATACATCCTAAAAAGGTGAAGTGTAACCTTTCACATGATTTTTAATTCTAATACTTGGAAGGCTGAGATAGGGGGATCGCAAGTTCAAAGTCAGCCTCAACAATTTAGCAATGCCCTGTTTCCAAATAAAAACTAAAATAGGGCCAGGGGTGTAGCTTAGTGGTAGAATACCCTGAGCTCAGTCCCTAGTACCACAAAAAAGAGGGCATTGGAAGTGCCCAGGGACACTGTAATTTTTTTTTTCTGAAAGGAGGTGGTAAGCCAACATGTTTAGGAATCTATAATGATTATATATTGTTATATTAAAAGTATATATTAAAACTCTAATGTAAAATGGTTTAGCCTCTATAACCATATTAATTCTTCAACCAAAACTGTCATTCCACAAACCTTTCATGGTATTAAATATATGTATATGACTATGAGAACAATGGGAAATTTAACTGAGAATCCCCTGCATAGTTTTCAAAATAAGGAACCCAATTTCGAACCTTGCCTAATTTGTAATATATTTACTCGATCAAATAATCTTGTTCTGGAAATGTATATAATGTGGAGCTGTCCATCCTCTGCTTTCCAGCATTTATAACTGGTAACCCTCTTTTAAGGAACAATATTCTCTGTCTCTTCTCTAAAATTCTCTGAGAATTTCAGGTCCAATCATCAAGAATTTTTTTTCTTTTCTTTTTTCTCAGTGCTGGGGATCAAACCCAGGGTATCCTATATGTTTCAAAATGCTCGACCACAGAGCTACACCCAGGCCTCCATCTATTAAGAATATTTTGAAGAGCTGGTGCATGATGTACGCCTGTACTCTTAGCCTCAGGATGCTGAGACAGGAGGATCACAGGTTCAAAGCTAGTGTGGTAACAGGGAGATTCTGTTTCAAAATAAAAAGCTACCACAGGGGGTGAAGGTTAGCAGTTAAGTCGTCTGAGTTGAACACCAAGTACCACACATAAAAAACATATATTTTTAAGAAGCCAGGCACAGTGCCAAACACCTATAATTTTAGTACTTGGGAGGCTGAGATAGGATCACAGGTTCAAGGCCAGCCTCAGCAATTTGGTGAGACTCTAAGCAACTTAGTGAGACTCTGTTTCAAACTAAATAAATAAAAATAAAAAGGGGACTAGGGGTGTAGTTCTGAGGTAGAATGCCCCTGGGTTCACTCTCCAGTATAAAAAAAAAAAAAGAATATTTAGAAGAGCTGGGCATAGTGGCATAGGCCTATAATGCCAGCAACTCAGGAGGCTAAAACATGAGGATTGCAAGTTCCAGACCAGCCTGGGGAGTTTAGGGTGGCACTGTATCAAAATAAAATGAAAAAAGGATGGAGATACAATTCAGTGGCAGAGTACTCCCACTTGGGTCTCATCCTCAATAAGGAGGAAAAAAAAGAATATTTCCAAGAGCTTCACTTTCCAAAATTTATCATAGGAAAACAATAGCTGCATTTTCTATTCCTACAATCATGGATATAAGAGTTTTAAGAGTTTGTCACTAAAGGAGAAAATGGAACATTCATATTTTGTCTTCACTAATGTAACTGTCTCAATTTATATCATCTTACTTTATGCTTTTTTACTAAAACATTGAGGTGATGGTTAACAATTTGATAGGGGTGCCTGTATCACATATTGGTAATAAAAATAAATGGAGTTTTTTTTTAGGTTGCATTAAAATGTTGTCTACAAATAATATCCTTTTTCAGATACGGTAAGCCATATGTATTACTAGTTCAGGGGCAGGTCTAAGTTAGCAAAAACAATAGGAATCACCAAAATACAGTAAATGACTATTACTGCAAATAAGAGTCTTGAGGCATGCTTATGGGCATACTTACAGTTAGTTTTGAAGGATCGTGTTGGTTGGCCTGTGCTTGCAGGTAGTAGCTGATTACCCTAAAAGCAAACATTGAGAAAAATGCAATAAGAACTCCATAGGCAAGGTGCTATTTAGGGTATTATTTTCATATAGAAATCATGGCTGAAAATATTGGGACTGCTCTCGATAAGCTTCAGGAGAAAGACAGTCTCATATATAAAATAAAATTTAAAAACTGAAATATTAGTACGGCAAGCATGGCAGTGTTCCTCCTTTTGCTGAAGAGGAAGTTAAATAGCAGTTAATTATTCTAAATGCATCAGCAGAATTCTAAATCAAGTGTTAAGTTGAAGCATTATTCTCATCAAGCAATTTCCAGGGCAGGAGTAGTTGAATGGTATTTCATGTATAGGTACTAAAGCTCTATTAGATTATAGAAGGGAAAATAACATTTGAAAGTCATCATTTTAATATCAATTATTGTAATAGTATCAGTTACCAGCATCTATTTTGAATGCAAAAGCAAGAGCAAAACAAATATTAGCCAGCTCCATTTTTATAGTAGGGCAAATAAATTTGGTGTAATCATTTTAGTATTTAACATATTTTAAGCATGAGAAGATTCCAAAAGCATGCCAAACATGACCAAAATATTTTAAATGCAGGGATTTTCCTAAATTATAAAGAAAAACCTCCATTCAGTCAAGTAAAACAGAATGACATAAAGAATATTGTAGTTATGAGAAATACATAGGGATGTTAATTATTATATTACTTGAGGGCATTAAAGTAATTTTATTTGCTCACATACTTATCTATATAAGTTAATGTATTTGTAGCATTTTATAAAATATCAATGTGATCAAATTTTGTGTGTGTGTGGTACTGGGTATTGGACCCAGGGGCATTCTACCTCTGAGCTACACCCTAGCCCTATTTTATTATTTTTCAGTTTGAAAGAGGGTCTTGCTAAGTTGCTGAGTAACTTGCTAAATTGCTGAGGCTGTTCTTAAACCCGATTCTCCTGTCTCAGCCTCCCAAGTACTGGGATTACAGGTGTGTGCCACCATGCTCAGCGTGATATGATCAATTTTAAAGCCACTATTTAAATAATTTAATGTGACTATTTCCTACCTCATCCATAAAGGTAAGTGAACCATATCTACAAATTATTATATTTTTCATTCCTTATGACAATAAAAATAATTCTGACTTCAAATAAGTGAATAAAAACTTGGCTAAAAGTATGCTGCTTTAACATAAATTTCAGAAAATACATTTAATATTTATAAATTTGCATCAACATTTTCTTGCCACTCTAAATCGTGCAAATATACACAAGTAACTGAGAGTAAATGGGCAACTTTAAACCTCTATTTTAATGAAATAGTAAGAGACCTATAGTAAATAAAAATAATGTTCTGGGGAACAAGGATGTAAAGCTGGTTCTATTGAACATGTTTCAAGCAGCAGAGGGTCCAAACTAAATTACTAGCAATCACGGCGTCACAATGACCCTCCAGGTTTGGTGAAGAAGCAGGTGGCCAAGTTAGTAATCGGTACAATAAACATTATAAATTGCATTCAGTGAAACATAAGATCATATCAACACACAGTTAATATCTATCTACCTGTTGTAGCTCCCGCTTAAATTAGTTTTACCTCAGTGTAAATAAATATCGTTGGAGGGACTAAAACGATCCCGACCAGAGAACTACTGAGAACAGAATTACGACCCCCTAGTGGTCAACTCTGCCTATTGCAGTTGGAACAACAGGAACAATGACTGTGATTAAGTCGTTTAGAATTTATTTATGACCTTTTTTTTTTTTTTTTTTCTCCCTTTTGGGGAGGATTGAGTTATAACAAAGCATTCCTGTTTCTTCATTAAAAATCGTCCAATTTTAGTTTTTTTTTTTTTTTTTTTGTATGTGTAGTACTGGGGATTGAACCCAGGGGCGCTGAACATTCCCCCTAGTCCCTTTATTTTTATTTTTTATTTTGAGACAAGGTTGTTGCCGAGGCTGGCCTCCAACGTGCAATCCAGTCTCAGCCTCCCGAGTTTCTGGTATTATAGGAGTGTGTCACTGTACCTGGCTTAATATGACACTATTTTAAAATTTTTTCCAAATTTACCAACTAAACTAGTACAGAAGTTTCAATTAATAATTGTGCTTTACAAGTCACATGAACCCAGGGAAGATTTAATGGATAAGTTCAGTCCCTTATTTCTCCTTCAGTTGAAATAATAGGGAAAAAGCAGGCTTTTAAAATGTCTATCAAAGGAAAGCCTATCATTCAGTGGCTCAGTCATCATTAGAATGGCAGCACTCAAGCCAGAGCTGGAGGAGTAAATTCTGACATCACCAAGGAGCTTAATCTTTAAGTCCTTCTTTGGACATTCACGGGTAGTCAACCTCATTTAAAAAGATGTGGCCTTCCATTCCAGATTATTCAGAATTAAAACAGGGCCACAGCTGTAGGGAGTGTAGTTGTGGTCTGGGCATGTGGGGGTACATTTTACTGCCTCCTTTGGATTAAGAATCTACTTTAGCCAGGCATGGTGGCACACATCTGTAATCCCAGTACTTGAGAGGTTGATGCAGGAGGATCGCAGGTTAGAGGCCAGCCTCAGCAATTTAGCAAGACCCTTAGCAACTTACGGAGACCCTGATTCAAAATAAAAAATAAAATAGGGCTGGGAGTGTAGCTCAGAGGTAGAACTCTCCTGAATTCAATTCCAAGTATCCCCCACACATAATCTAATTAAATATAATTTATGTATAATAAAACATGCACATTTTATATGTAGAGTTTGGTATGTTTTAATAAATGTGTGCACTTGTGTGATATCTACCCCAATGAAGACATAAAACATTTCCATCTTCCTGGTCATTTACTAGCCCCTGAATCCCTTCTTTCCTTCCTTCCTTCCTTCCTTCCTTCCTTCCTTCCTTCCTTCCTTCCTTCCTTCTTTCCTTCCTTCCTCTTTCTTTCCTTTCTTGTGATACCTGGAATTGAACCCTGGGGCATTCTACCTCCAAGCTACACCCCCAGCCCTTTAATTTTTAGTTTGAAACAAGGTCTTGCTAAGTTGCTGAGGCTGGCCTCAAACCTGTGATCTTCCTGTCTCAGCCTCCCAAGTGCTGGGATTATAGTTATGCATCACCACATCCAGCTCCCAAACCACTTCTGACCTCTCTCACTATTGATTGTTTTTGCCAGTTCCGGAAGTTCAATGGAACCACACAGTAGGCTTCTTTCTTGCCTATTTCTTCCTCTTTTTTTGGACAAAAATCATTTTTGTTCTCTCTCAGTGAATCTTACTTACAGATTATTTGAAGCACGTGCATCCCCTCATCTGATAGTTTTTTTTTTTTTTTTTTTTGGTAGAACTGGGGATTAGATTAAGCCCAGGGGCATTTTACCGCTGAGTGTGAGTGTACCCTAGCCCTATTTTATTTTTATTTTGAACCAGGGTCTCACTAGGTTGATGAGAGTCTCACTAAGTTGCTGAGGCTGTCCTTGAACCTGCAATCCTCCTGTCTCAGCCTCCTAAGTACTGGGATTGAGATTACAAGTATGCCACCACGGCCAGCTCATCATGTTAACAGCGTAAACTTCCTTAACTTTCAAATTACCAAGTATTCTTTCAAACCTCAACCTTTGTCTAATGTGATACTGCCTTTTAAACTTCCTGTGTAATTTCAAGAGAACAATGGAGTAGACTATTGGCAACACTTGGGACAATGCTCACAAGTTCAACAGTACCTGGCAAAACAAAGAAGCAATTGCCAAAGACAAAGCACCTGAGATCATTTTCAGATAGGAAATGGTGCTTTGTCCATCACCCCTGGTATGCACGATGCAGAGAACAGACATTAGTAACTAATGTGTATAGAGAATATATATTTCAGCAAAAAAGAGATTAAAACATGTATTGGAGGATGTTATTAATAGGATCTACTTAAATATTTTATTAGATAGAATGAGGTTGATTATTTCAATCGGGAATATATTAAATACCGCATTTTAGGTAGAAGGCCTGAGTTTTCATATTCAGATTTCCAGCATTTTTCATTAATGATGGCAGCTAAAATGTATAGCAGTTGAAAGCTCCTAGTGATGTGTTAGACTATACCAATGTTGCATAAGAACAATGTAAAGCCAATCAGAATGAAAGGCAATTTTATTTCATAAAAATCCCCTGAATGGGTGTAATTTTAAAGAAGTGTCTTCCATCTGAGAGATCCAGAAAAGAAACAGATGGCAGACTTCAATCAACTGCTTTTTAAGGCATTCAACTGAATATAGCCTGTACACAAAAGTTTTCTGAGGTAAATGCCTCCTCTCTAGACATGAGAGTCTTGTTTGGCAAGTATTGATTGGATAGAACAGAAAAAAAAAATAAAGAAAATGGACTAAGATTTTAACTTCCCCATCTGAAACTTAGGTTTTCCTAATGGATTGATTTTGAATAGGAGTACATGGAGGATGACTTCCTTTTTATTGATTCTGCAGTACTAAAATAAAATTGAATAACAAAGTAGGGATAATGGAAGCATTTTATTACTTTCAGAAGTGTGCAAAAATTAAGGATTTAGCCAGAAAAATCAAACCTCTATTGCTTAAATCTGACCACAAATTTTCTTTTATTTACCAAACCCTTTTAATCTATAACCACCTCTCTGATATCCTGAGCAAGTACATCTGTTCAAAGTTTGCAATTTATCTGAATAAGCAAATTTAGAGAGACAGAAAGAGGATTTCCAGCTGCCCAGAGCTGGGTGTGGAGGAAGTAGTGGGAGGGGGGTGATTATGAGCGCACATACACACATTCCCAGGCCTATTTTAACTCCTATCTCAATAAAACTGTTAAGAATGATTTGAGGTTGAATTCATTACTTCAAAGAAAAAATCAGATCTTAAAATAATTTAGAAGATAGATTATATTGCTATAAAATACATTGGAAATAGATTAATTTCACATAATAAAAGTGTAAAATTCATGACAGAATAGGTTTTAAGGATAGGTGTAATTAAAAATAATAATACTATTATCTGGTTCTCTGCATGCATATAAAAATGTTTCAATATTTTATAGTGATGTGGAAGCTGGAGCAGGACATTAAAAAGAAAAACTAAAGTTATGATAAATAAAGATAAATAAAGCTTAATGAATTTTCACTTAATTGAATAAGATACACTCAAAGGTCCGCTTTTATCTTGTTCTTTTCTCACACATGCAAATACACAGTGTCACATAAAATCAAAAAGATGAAAACTTTTCTGTTTGGGATGACTCTTTTATGTCATAAAAGGGGGGGTTACTGGAGATTGAACCCAGGGACATTCCTACACCCCCTTTTATTTGGAAACAGTGTCTCATTAAGTTGCTGAGGGTAAGTTGCTGAGACTGTCCTCAAACCTGCAATCCTCCTGTCTCAGCCTCCTAATACTGGAATTACAGGTGTGCACCACTGTGCCTGGCCAAAATGGAGCTTATATATTTAATTTTAATATACTTTACATTTAAAATACAGGTGCTATATTTGGATTTCTTTATTAAATTATGAAAATACATGGCTAGCCAGGCATGGTGGCGCATGCTTGTAATCCCAGTACTTGGGAAGCTGAGACAAGAGGATCACAAGTTTGTGGCCAGCCTCAGCTTCTTAGTGAGGCCCTCTACGACTTAGTGAGACCCTGTTTCAAAATGAATAAAAAATCAGGCTGGAGGTGTAGCTAGGAGGAAGAATGCCTCTGGGTTCAATCCCCAGTACTGAAAAAAAAAAAAAAAAGAAAAAAGAAAAAGAAAATACATGACTATAATATACGAAACTAGATTAAAATAGAATAATTTATGTATTACAAAATATAAATGCGGAAGGGAATTTCATGGATTTTGAAGTAAAAAATGTCTCCTGTTATAATTATGTTTTATTTCCTGATCAGTGTAATTTTGGAGAACTAAAGATGAATCTCTCTGTCCTTTTAAAATATATTATGATTCATTTCTTTCGTTTTCCTATTTCATTGCTGATTGCTATTATTAAATAATGTTTTGCATATTTTTCCATCCTTATTTCTACTAGTATGTAGCTATCCCTATTCCTTTTTTTTTTTTTTTTTGCAGTATTGGGGACTGAACCCAGATGCATTCTGCCTTTGAGCTAGTTACTCCTCCAGCGTTATTTTTTATTCTTTATTTTGAAACAGGGTCTCACTAAGTTGTGGAGGGCCTAAGTAGCTGAGGCTGGCCGTGAACCTGCGATCCTCCTGTCTCTGCCTCCCAAGTACTGGGATTAGAAGTGTGCACCACTGCGCCCAGCATCCCTCACTTTTAAAAATGAACTGTGGCTGGTTGCAGTGGTGCAAGCCTGTAATCCCAGTACTTGGGAGGCTGAGACAGGTTTGAGGCCTGTGTACAGTAACTTAAAATAGGACTGGAGGCGTATCTCAGAGGTAGAATGCCCCTGGATTCAATTCCTAGTACCTAAAATAAAATAAAATAAAAAATTAACTGTGATCTTTAAAAATATATACATTTTTGATTTGTAGAAGTATAAAAAATGATCACAAATATGCAAATGTTTCAATTTACTTTCAAACCCATCCAGTATATGTATGCAAGGTGCATATGCAAATGAACAATGGAAAAGGAGTCACACAAATAAAAAGATTTCCTTCTGTAAACTGCACTTTATCAGCTGGACATGGCGGCACACACCTGTAATTCCAGAATACTTGGAAAGTTAAGACAGGAGGGTCACAGGTTCAAGATCATCCTCAGCAACTTAGGGAGACCCTGTTTCAAAATAAAGAATAAAAATAGGGCTGGGATTGTAGCTCGGAGGTAGAATGCCCTTGAGTTCAATCCCCAGTACCACAAAATAAATAAATAAACATAAACAAACAAACATAAATAAAATGCACATTATCTTTTACTCTTTTGATCATCTCATTGAGCTCATTCTATTATTCTTGCTGTGATTTCATCTTTTACAGACTCTGTTGTCCAGAGTCATTGTCCTTAAAACCACATAAAGGTCATTGGTTTGTTTGCTTATACAAATGACATAATGGATCAAAGCTGGAATTCTGTAGCTAGTGACTCATGCTTGCATTGGTACATTTTAAGAGATGTAATTTTTAGAAAGGAAGCGTCCAGTCTTGAGCTGTTTCAGATTTCAGTTGCTCAAACAAATTAGGCAATAAAAGCTAACATAAATAAGTGCACACAGCCTGTCAGCTGGTCAGTCATCTAATTGAAATCTCAAAAAATACTCTTATTTGCCTTTTATATGTTCCTCTCTCCTGTTGTGAATACACACCTATAATGCATAGCATATAACACACACATACGCATATAACTTCTCCCAATATGCCAGTAAGAATAAAACCATAATCTTAAAAGACTCACATACTTGTAGTAACTTTCTAATTTTCAAAGCCAAGAATACAAATGTACTTTATGTTCATTCTGAATTTATTAAGCATGACATGATTCTCAAGGACACTATGATGTAGTCACATTTTTAAAAGCTTACATTTAATATACTACATGGCCTTCAAGAGGCAATGGACCATGCTGGAAAAGAGCCTGACTTCAGAGGTAGAAGATTTGGCTTCTCTCTGTAGCTGTGGGACAGGAAGTGCATCTATAAACCTTAATTTCATCATCTTTAAAATATAAGCCATATTAAGTCATGAGGATAATCAATATACTTTAGTTCCATTGCTTTATTGGAATATTCAGTACTTAATGTGTTGTTCCTTTCATAACATCATCAGTGCATTTAGGAATTATAAAATACTTTGCTAATACTCCTAAAATTATCTAATAAAAAAAGAATGGTGTTTGGGGTTTAGGGAACTAGTAGTCACATGGTATTCAGACAATTGATTTTTATCAGGCATCTAACCTACGGCTCACTATATTTGCCTGTAGCATAAGCCAAGGTATAATTCAGACATCTAAGGGTTTCTTCATTCTCAGGATTCCTACCTGTAGGAACCTTACTCTTTCCATTGTTCAAGTAATGTCAGGTACTGCTAGACACAAAGAAGGTGCTCCAAATTCCTGTTGCAAAACTAATTATGAGCATAAGAGAAGGATTGAGCGAGAATGAGGCAAGGCTCATGGACCTTTTTTCTCTTGTTTTTCTGTTTTACAAAGTCTTATCCACCTGAAAATCTCTGTGAGTCAGTAAAAAGGAGATGAGGTTACTATATGTTTATAAGTGAAAATTGCACCTGAGAGAGTTGAATCAAATTGATAGTCCTTCTTTGGGCTTTGTAGCAATAACAGTATTTTCATTTCATTCAATATCTAATTTTTTGGTGCTGAATTTTTTTGTACTAATTTTTTGATACTGAAACGCCTGGTTTCATTCAGTTATCTTTTTTATTTACTCCTTGAATTTTCTGTAAATTCAAGAGTGACCTTTTCTGCCAAATCTGTTATGTAGAGCTTATATACTGGATCTCTAGCTACTGACCAGATACTCCATACTATTGAGGGTCAGAACTAAGTATTATTTCCTGTTCTGGAAGGCTCTGATGTTCTCAGTCAAATGCTTTACATAGAACAGACCTGTAATAAACATTGAATGTAGTAATAAATTGTGGGTGGGGAGCTGAGAAAGGATTCACTTTGAATATTTTGGAGTAAATACAATCCTTAAATATTCTCCAAAGCTTTAAGTGATCAATGCTTAATATCTGGACCTTGGTTCTCTCTACAACTTTCCTCTTCACAATAAAGGATTTAAATTCAGCTAAATATGCACAGCAAGAGTTGCTACAAATTCTTTTACCTCCATGGGTGACCTGTCTCCAGAGATTCAATGGGATATTTGCAGGTATCTAAGGAACTTCTGATGCTGCGCGTCTCACCATTATCTTAAATATATCCAAACCAAAGGTCACTCTACTTCCCCCATTAATTCGTTCCTAATTTATTTTTTCTTGCACTGTGCAACATGAATGTCCCACAGCTTTTTGGAATGTTGCCCTTCCTGTTTCAGTTCAAATCCTAGTTATTCTTTCCTCTTAAGCTCTAGGTCAGTTCCTACCTATTCCAAGCAAATTCTATTAATTGTTTCTCTTTCATCATTTGTACATTGAACACAATTGAGCTTCATTATATGTCTGGATTTTTGTTACATGTCAATATCTTTTGTCTTCCCAAATACAATATAAGCTCAATGGTAGGAATCCTATCATATAGGAAATGTTCATTACATCCCAGCTATACAATTCAGTGACTCTAAGAATACATGCCATATTCTCCACCATGTTTTTACAATGTGAGGTATGATTAAGCCTCAAAAATATTTCTTCAGTGAGGATGATGTTAGAAATTGACATAATTACTCAGATCAATAGCAAGCTTCAGTGCCATAAATTAAGATTTGACTGCAGACAAAAGTCTGAATAATTCCTTTGAAATTATCTTATACCAACACAAGTGGTATAGCTTCAAGTTCATTAAAAATGGTGATAAGGGATCTAGATATTATTGTCAGGGAAAAGTAATTGGAAATCAAAAGAGAATACTGATGGGAGGCATGAACAAGCTATAAATAACCTTCCAATTCTCCCTCCTGCCATCTAGTGTCACTTTCAAAGACTCAAAAGAGTTCTGAATACAAAACCAAGAAATTGAATACTCAGAAAGTTCCAATACAGGGGCAAAAGAGATCACATGAAATGTAATTAAAGGCCTGTAGGTGAACATTTTCCCATGAATTCTATTTTCTTTTGAAGCCTTTATAAAGTAAGATCTCATGTACAAAATTAAATCTAAGAATATATTAAAAGAATAAGATAATTTCTAATCATGAAGTTTGATCATAAACTAAGAATAGACAACATTGACATTCAACAAGATATTAATGAACTCCCATTTAAAATTCTCTACTTAAAGTTGACTTTGGAGCCGGGCGTGGTGGCGCACGCTTGTAATCCCAGCATTCGGGAGGCTGAGACCGGAGGATCCGGGTTCGCGGCCAGCCTCAGCTACTTAGTGAGGCACTCAGCAACTTAGTGAGACTCGGTTTCAAAATAAAGAATAAAAAATAGGGCTGGGGGTATAGCTCGGAGGTAGAATGCCCCTGAGTTCAATCCCCAGTACCGCAAAAAAAAAAAAAAAATAAAATAAAGCTGACTTTGGGATAAAAAAATTCAATATTTTATTAAATTTTAATGAAGAATGGATTAATTTATACTAGAGTTTTCTCCTGAAAAAAGTTTTTTTTCTAATACTTGTATTTAACAGAAATATTGGTACTTTACCACACAATGTATTTTGAGGTATAAAGGTATTGGTATTAGAAAACATATATATAATCAAATATATAGAATTATAATATATTAAAATAAAATCTATATATTTTGATAATAAAATATATACATAAATTTGGTACTAGAGACTGAACCCAGGGGCATTCTACCTCCAAGCTACACCCCAGCCCTTTCAATTTTTTGTTTTGAAATAGGGTCTCACTAGGTTGCTGATAGTGTTGCTAAATTGCACGGCTGGCCTCCAATCTGAGATCTTCCTGTCTCAGCCTCCCAAGTCCTGAGATTACAGGCATGTGCCACCATGCCTGGCTGGAAAATGATATTGTGAAATATAGAAATTGCCCTGTATTATCTAGGCTCTGGCTATCACAGTAAATGTGGACAGGGGTAGGGATAATAGTCATAAAAGTAAGGGGAAAATTATAATAAGTTGAAGTACTCTTGAAAAATTTGATGGGAAAAATAAATGGGGCTTAATTGATTTTCAAGAAACCTTGCTTGCCTTGCTTGAGCTGAGTGTGGTGGTACACATCCCAGTACTTGGGACTTGGGAGGCTGAAACAGGAGGATCACAGGTTTTAGGCCAGCTTCAGCAACTCAGTGAGCTCTTGTTTTTTTTTTTTTTTTTTTTTTTTTTTTTTTTTTTTGCGGTACTGGGGATTGAACCCAGGGGCATTCTACTTCCAAACTACATTTCCAGCCCTATTTTTTAGTCTTGATTTTGAAACAGGGTCTCACTAAGTTGCGGAGGGCTTCCCTAAGTAGCTGCGGCTGGCCGCGAACCCAAGTCTCATCCTCTCCAAGTACTGGGATTACAAGTGTGCGCCACCACGCCCAGCTAGACCCCTTGTTTCAAAATAAAAAATGAAATGGGCTGGAAGTGTCATTTGGAGGTAAAATACCCCTGAGTTTAATCCTCAGTACAAAAAAAAAAAGAAGAAAAAAGAGGAAATCTTTCAGAAACCTTTCTTGTATAAAATACAACTGGATATCTAGCCTTCCAATTATTCTATAGAAAGTGACTTGGAGTTTTTAAAAGGTTTCCATCAAAGTCATAGAATATTCAATATTCCTATGTTTATTTAAACCTTGAGCATATGAAAATGAGTCTGCTCTTCTACAGAAAAATTGACATTTTTTCATGGTGTTTTTTTGTTTGTTTATGGTATTGGGGATTAAACTTAGGGGCACCCTACCACTGAGCTACATCTCCAGAACTTCATATATGTGTACACACATTTATGAATAATTTTTTGGCACTGATGAAATGGAATCCAGGGTTTCAAGCATGCTAGGTAAGTGCTCTACCACTGAGTTATACTTCCAGTCCATAATTTCTTAATTATATCATTTATATATAAACACCTAACATTCTCTTGAACTCAATAATATGAAAGGAGGAAGGAGTACTGGAAATAGTATGAAATCTTAAATTTGAAAATATGAGTTTGTTTGAATTTGGCTGTCGAATTATGTGACTATAAAATATTTAATAGTTTTTGCTCTTAGTTTTCTCATTTGTTTAATCAAGGTAATAATTTTGGACTTAATTAATTTGTAGTTATGTTGAAAATAAAGTAAGAAAATATTAGAAAAATATATGAAAACCCTAAAATATCTATAAATGTGAATACTAGTATAGTGTAAGAAGTAGATATATTAATAATAGGGATGTTCTGTGACTATATTATTAAATGCATTATCTTTGTTATAATATAAGATAAATGAGGAAGGAAAAAGAAAAGAGAACATAAAAATAACTCAATCTGAAAAAAAGTATAATAGCAAATAGCAAAAATTAAAAATATAAAATAGCTAAATAATATAATATAGATATTGGGATAAATCTTTTAAAAATCTATTTGTATTAGTGAATGTGTAGAAAAATCAAGAAATTTGGAATTCCCTACATTTTACATGTATTTACTCTTCCTGATGTTTCTATAACTGTGGGAATTATCATACTGAGAGTTTTTAACAAACAAACATAAATATCTTCAATGTCTTCTTTACTCTGGGTAAAAAAAAATCTATGTTCATAGGTTGATAATATGAATCACTGGAATTGTTTGTATTTCTGTATTGCTGTTATGCCAGAAAGACTTTTGCAAATTTTGCAAAGCATTTCCATCCATTTAACTCTTACTATTTCAACTTCTGTATATTAATAAAGCATTTTAAAATTCAAAAATGTTTAAAATCCTTCTTTCTCTACTCCCCAAAATAAAGTATCTATCATGTTATGTCCACCATATAGGATAGCCAAAAATCTTGTTAAAAATTCTACTGAGACATGTGTGAAGCCTGGATTGGAACCCCTGCACAGCAAAAGACAAAAACAATGCTAATTATTCTTTCTTCTACATTTCTTACTTCTACATTTCTATATCCTAAGAAAGTTAATGATCTACTAAAATAAGTATAAGATATAACTTAATGGTTGCTGAAAAGGCAGCAGGCTATTATCCATCCTATCAAATAATTAAATAATTTCATTTGCTGGACATGATGACACACCCCTGTAGTCCTGGTACTTGGGAGGCTAAGACAGGAGGATTGTAGGTTCGAAACTAGCTTGTTTTGAAATAAAAAAGGGCTGGGGGTGTATCATGGAGGTAGAATGCCTCTAAGTTCAATCCTCAGCACCACAGAAAAAAATCATTTGTGTAAGGTTTATAGCTGCACAGTATTTATACCATATACAATTATGTTTAATTTATTACTGATAGTCAAAGATCTCTTAAATTTACTTTAAGTAATAAAATTACAAAAAGAAGGAACATTTTTATTCATTCAGGAATCTTTTAAACATGAGTCATTTCAAATGTAGGGTACAGAAGTGAATGGAAAATAACAAGTTCAACACCAGAAGTATAAATTGGCTCTAGCTTACATAAGAATTTCTTATGTAGTTGAGTCATGACTAGTATCTCCAGGGCTAGAAAAATCAACTACGTGAGTATTATTATTTGAAGTGGATTTTCAGAACTAGGAAACTGTTGATATTTTCATAGGGTTTCAGTATTCATCGCCCCATCTAATTTACCATGACCCCGCCCCCACCCCCATGCTGGGGATCAAACAAGGTCTCAAGCATGCAAGGCAAGTGCTCTACCATTGAGTTAATACTCTCAGTCCCTGATTTAATTTCTTGACAAGGACATAAAGGTTCATAAAAGACTAGTAATTCTGGTAATTTAAGTCTAAATTTGCATTATAGAAACAAGCTGGGTGTGATGGTGCATGCCTGTAATCCCCGTATTTGGGAGGCCGAGACAGGAGGACCACAGGTTCAAGGCCAGTGTCATCTCATTACTGTTAATCGTATATATGCTCTGCCTAACAGTTGGGAAACATTATTTGTATATGGTGGTGGGAGCAGGGGATGTGTAGAGTTGAAATATGGGATGGGGTATTATTTGAAGTGAGCCTTATAGAACTAGCTCTAAGAATCAATAATCACAATGGGAATGAAAGAAGTGGTATATCTGAACGAACTAACCTTCCATCCTTCCTTCCTTGAGCCCAGGGGCATTCTACCTCTGAACTACACCCTTAGCTCGATTTTATTTTATTTTTTTTTGCTGAGGGTCTCACTAAGTTGCTGAGGCTGGTCTTGAACCTGCAATCCTTCTATCTCAGCCTCCCAAGTACTGGGATTACAAGTGTGCGCCATCACGCCTAGCTGAATTTTTTTTTAAAAACAATTCTGAAGCGGTATTGGTGGATTGAATTGATAGTTAATGGAAAAAGTGATCCCAGGCCTCAAAAAACAAGCATTATTTCAATTATCAGGAGAAAACACAGAAATCTGGGAGGAGGGACAGAGTATTTCTAAATAATTTCTAACAATATAAATGTTATCATAAACATATTCAACATTATGCTACAGAAAAAAATGAATTTTTATTTAATCTTTTTGCTTCAGTTGGGATCAAAGGGTTCAGAATGTTAATTATGGTTTTGAATAAATTTGGCTGCTCTCCAAATTTATTGGTCAGAGGACAAATCTAAGGTAAATAAAATAAAATTATTTTATTGCAATGTATTATCATTTCAAGTTTTGAATAGTTCTAACTCTTACATTTTCACTCTTTTCATTACAATGGTAAGATTTGTGGTAGTTTTCTCTGTATTCATTTCCCAAGTTAATATATGAATTAGTATACTTATGTGTAACGAATCATATATGACTACATATTTACATGTGTATCATGATATATGGATATTTAGTTCACGTAATTTGTTCTCTACATTTGTAAACTTAGGGAAGTAAGTCATTTAACCTCAATGGTTTCTGTGTTTTGTATTTATTTATAACAAGGAGATTAGGTTGAAGGATCCTTACAGAAAGATGACCTAGTACAACACTCTCATTTTAGGGTTGTAGAAACTGAGGATCAAGTTAAATAAATGACTGGCAGTTTTCCTTTGTTGATTCTGAGTGGGAGAGTAGGAAAGAGAAGTCAATATTACCTGTACCCAAAATTGCAGAACTATATTATTACATGGAATTACCTTTTCATTTTTTAAATTTTTTTTTATTGTAGTAATTCGTGCAATATAGCATACATCTTTGTTAAGTACAAGTTGTTAACAACATATTTGCACACAATTCTCATTTGACCCCTTCCCCAATTCCCACCCCATTCCCTCCCCCTCCCTCCCCCTCAGGTTCAGTTCAGTGAATGACCTTGATATGATTGTGTAAGTACATCATGTGGCTTAGGGTGTCTCTCTGCCCCATGCATCCACTACAATTAAATCAACTTCTTTGCTTATCGAGGGTCTCTCCTTTTCATCTGGAGACCCTCCTATGCCCCATCTTCTCCCTAGCATCCACATATTAGGGAGAACATATGCTACCTTTTCTGACTACTACTTATTAGTTTATTTAGGGAAGTATTATGTAATGTGTTATTCCTTATTTAGCATCCTAGCAAGAGTTAGAGCATACTGGACCCTCAAGAAACACTTGCTAAAATTCCATAGTTCTTGCAGGGTTTTAATTCATCTTCATCTTATAGTTGACTAATTTGGAAGACAAATACAGATAGTAAATTTTTTAGAATTGCTTATGTAAGATATAAAAAATTGGCTGAGGTTAGGCAGTAGAAGCAGAAAATAAATTGAGAAAATTATCCAATGAAGGGAGGGTGGTAATCCTCCAATCCAATGAATTTACACTCGCTAACAAATAAGATTTTGGAGAACAAGCGTTATAGCACCAATGAAAATTTTTTTGTGGTACTAGGGATTGAACCCAGGGGCATTCTACCTCTGAGCTACCCCCAGCCCTCTTTACTTTGTATTTAGAAATAAGGTCTCACTAAGTTTTGATGAGGGTCTCACTAAATTGCTGAGGCTTGCTTTGAACTTGCAATCCTACTGTCTTAGCCTCCCATGTACTGGGATTACAGGTGTGTGCCACCATACCAAACTTCCAATAAGTAATCTTCTGGTCATATAATTCTACAATACATCATCAATTCTTTCTCATCTACGTAGTGATATTTAAATAGATTCAGAAGCATTATAAAAAGACTTGAAAAATAAATTTGAGAAACCAATTCATTTCTGCTTTCTTTTTATTTTTTTATTTATTTATTTTTTTTGCGGTACTGGGGATTGAACTCAGAGGCATTCTATCTCTGAGCTACACCCCCAGCCCTATTTTTTTACTCTTTATTTTGAAACCGAGTCTCACTAAGTTGCAGAGTGCCTCACTAGGTAGCTGAGGCTGGCCGCGAACCCGGATCCTCTGGTCTCAGCCTCTCGAATGCTGGGATTACAAGCGTGCGCCACCACGCCCGGCTCATTTCTGCTTTCTTAATGTGTGGATTAAAAAAAATATTTGTTAGAGAAATACCAGATCTTTTTTGTTTACTTCCACTGAGAATAAAGCCATCAATTTACCTCTGGATCTATTTTAGACTATATTTGAAAAATAAGACACAGGCCTATTGAAACTGTGAGAGTCAATGAATAACCAAAACACACTAGAACAATCTACCTACAAAGCTACAAAGCATAAAGCTAATTTCAGCTGTTGAAGATTACAAGTACCTATGAGATTCATCAACTTAATCACTAGAAACTTCTGATTTCCTATAACACTATAAAAGTAAGGCAATAAAGGTCATATTTACTGCAAAGGCATTTGGGAATTGTTATTTTAAAAAGTTCTGCTTCCTGCTGAGCCATCAACCCATACCTCTCAGTTTACTTGTTAAAGGTTAAATAACAAGAGGATTATGTAGTCAGAGTATGAAACTGATCCTGTCTAACCTTCATCAGACAGCAGGTAGTTAATAAAGTGGTCTCTTTCACACACACACACACACACACACACACACACACACACACAAACACACAGACACACACATATATCATGTATTTCACTGTGAAATAGAGAATAAACTGTATGCTAGGACTAAGCTTTAGCTAAACTAAGATTTTTAATTTCTTTTTGCTACCTTTGAGCTATTTACTTTAATTAATTAATTAAATTATTTTGTGATACTGAAGATTGAATCTATGGGCATTTTACCTCTGAGCTACACCCAGTCCTATTTTATTTATTTATTTATTTATTTATTTATTTATTTATTTATTTATTTATTTATTTAATGGTACAGGGGATTGAACCCAAGGGCATTCAATCTTCGAGCTATACCCTCAGCCCTATTTTTTATTCTTTATTTTTGAAACAGGGTCTCACTAAGTTGCAGCAGGCCTCACCAAGTAGTAAGACTGGATGCAAAACTTCAATCCTCCTGTCTCAGCCTCAGATTACAAGGGCATGCCAATGCACCTGGCTCTATTTTATTTTTTATTTTGAAATGAAATCTCACTAAGTTGAGAAGGGCTTCGCTAAATTGCTGAAGCTGCCCTTGAACCTGCAATCCTCCTATCTCAGCCTCCCAAGTACTGGGATTGCAGGTATGAGCTACCATGCATGTCAATAAATTATTTAAGAATCACAAATCACAGATTTTGTGTTATTTTAAAATAGAAGTATAAATGGAAGTAATTGGTTTGGTTTTTATTTTTAATAATCAACTAAAAAGAGCTTTATCCATGTACAATTTTCATAAGCATGTTTATTTATTAATTAATTTATTTCGGTACTAGGGATTGAACCCAGGGGCATACTACCTCCAAGCTATACCCCAGCCCTATTTTATTTTTATTTTGAAACAGGGTGTCACTAGTTTGATGAGAATCTTACTACTTGCTGAGGCTGTCCTCGAACCTGCAATCCTACTGTCTCAGCCTCCCAAGTACTGGGATTACAAACATGGGCCACCATGCCTGGCTTTAAGCATGTTATTTTTACTCTGCATGAACTTTAAATATTTTACTTGAGGCCTAGGCTCAGATCAGTATACTAAAAAACAGACAGTAACTTTTTGCCATATCTACTTTCCAATTCATAGTTATCAAATTCTTTTTCCTGATTCCAGTTTGAAAAAGTAATACATGGCAAATGGGATCAGACAACAGTTCAGACCTCTGTGATGTGAGATTAATACATGACTTTTAATGAACCTCTGTCCCTCCATTTTCAGATCCCCAGGACTTCAATTTTCCTGTTTGAATTTTTTTTTTTTTTTTTTTTTTTTTTTTTTTTGCGGTACTGGGGATTGAACTCAGGGGCATTCTACCTCCGAGCTATACCCCCAGCCCTATTTTTTTATTCTTTATTTTGAAACCGAGTCTCACTAAGTTGCGGAGTGCCTCACTAGGTAGCTGAGGCTGGCCGCGAACCCGGATCCTCTGGTCTCAGCCTCCCGAATG
>PVLC010002635.1:0-62564 GCA_004027655.1 Graphiurus murinus | reverse complement strand
TGTTTGAATTTTAAGTAGACAACATTATACAAATGACCAGATACAAGCTACACATACCTATGAGTCCAGCACACTTCAGTAACACCTGCCCCTGGCCAGTCATTTCAATACAGCAGCATTATTTCCCTGATTTCATTTGTCTTTCTAGTGTTTCTATAACTCACCTGAGCGTCCCTCAACTTCTCATCCCTTAGTCTCCAGCATTAACAGGACTATCTCATTTGCTCTCTAGTTTTTGACAGCTGAACTGCCAGTTGAATTATTACATGTCTATCTTATTGCCTTAACAAGCAGCCTGTTCAGTATTAGTAGACATTGTCAGTAATAAAATCCTTACATTCACATGAAAATCTGTCCTATCCAAAGACTAGGAGTTATAGCATGAAAAAAAAAAATAGCCAGTTTCTAAACAGAGACAATAGAGTTTACTCCTTAACAGCATGGCGCCTGAGATCCAAGTTGCTTGAAAAGCTTGGGTTGACTCTTTTAATTGGAGCAGGTTATTCAACCTCTTTGTGTGTCTCAGTTTCCCCAACTGCAAACTGTGGAAAACACATATAAACCTCTTAGAAATGTATATTATAAGCCATGAGTAAAATCACATGCCTAAAATCCCAGTACTTGGGAGGCTGAGACAGAAGGATCATAGGTTTGAGGCCAGTTTCAGCAACTTAGTGAGTCTCTCAATAACCTAGTGAGAGTCTCACTGTTTCAAAACAAACAAAACAAAACAAAAAAAGATCTGGAAGTGTAAATTGGAGGTAAAACACCCATGGCTTCAATCCTCAGTATTACTGGAAAAAAAAAAAGGTATTATACAGTAATTTTCAATGAATAATGGCTATTGTTACTACTGTTTATTTTTCTCTTATTAAGAATAATTACTCAGCATTCGGGAGGCTGAGACTGGAAGATCCGGGTTTGCGGCCAGCCTCAGCTACCTAGTGAGGCACTCCGCAACTTAGCGAGACCCGGTTTCAAAATAAAGAATAAAAAATAGGGCTGGGGGTGTAGCTCGGAGGTAGAATGCCTCTGAATTCAATCTCTGGTACCGCAAAAAAAAAAAAAAAAAAAAAAAAAAAAAAGAATAATTACTGACTTGGGCAAGTCTTTTTGCCTTGATTATAGGAAGTATTTGGATAGTACTGAGTCTTGATTCCTGAGCTAAAATGGGAGATGTGTGAGTTTAAAATATACTTACAAAATGATGTGAACATGTGACATTTACTCCTTGGAATTTACTAATGCCTTTAAAGAAAAAAAATTTAAATAAACATAGAACAATAAAGAAAATCCCAGTCAATGGGTTCATTGCTATTCTTGTCTAGACAATAGTTGACATTATGTTTAGTGTTAGTGGTGTTTAGTTTTCATGTTTTTATATCTAGCCCACCCCCATATCTAAAATTCAACTCTGGACCCTCTCCCTCCCTGCCTTACTCCCAAACCAGGGACATCATTTTCTGTAGGAGGCCAAGCTCACCTTTTTTCTTCCAAGGCTTGGCTAACTACCTAGTACAAAGGTACAGGTCCCAGAGTGCCTTGAACTAACTCACTTTTCTCTACTGCTTACTCTTTTGATCACAAATGTACTCCTTTTCTTGTTCACCAGCGGATATCTTGCTCTTACAGTTCTAAATTACAAGCAAACATGCTTAGGAACTTGGAGCAGACAACATAGCCATTGCTGAGCACCTATACACTTTTTAAGTCTTTTCAGGTGCCAAAAGAAACTTTCGTCTTACAAGGAGTATGGTTGGGGGTGAAATGGGGAAGGGATTCATGAGGACATTTAATGGAAAATTAGTCAGAAGAAAGGCTTGGTTATTGTAGTAACTAACTTTCTGAATTGTATTAATGACACTATCATTTGCAGAACTATAGTCACAGTCTCATTTTTTCTCAGCATCAGAAATACATTTTAATATTCATTCATAGTTTAAAAGTAGAGTATCAGAAAGATAACAGATATAGCATTAGGTCTTTTCCTCTAAATTTCCAATGACTGTCATTTCATAGTGAAAATGAATATGAATGTTCTTAAGGTAATACTTAAAAATCCCTGTTGTGTATTTCTTTGCAATGGCATGATGAAATTTTGGGCTGGATTAGAATAGAGGGTTGCCTTTCTCTTCCCGGGTAGGGTGGAGCACACCTGTGATCCCAGTACTTGAGGCTGAGACAGGAGGATAACAGGTTTGAGTACAGCCTCAGCAATTTAGTAAGACTCTCATCAACCTAGGGAGACCCTAAGAAATAAAAAGTAGTGGTTTAGCTTGGAGGTAGAATGTCGCTGGATTCAAACCCCAGTACCATACACACACACAAAAAGAAAATTTCTTACATAAAGTTATGGGAATACTAAACAGGTGTATCAACAATTTAGGATGTAGCTATAAGTTCACTCAAACTCAAGCTGAAATCCCCTTAGTTGAATGGAAATTTGGAGAAATTTTGCCTTGCATACCTCCTTACTTCTTATTTTCTCTGTGAAGTGAAGAAGTAAGACTGCTGAGAGTAGCGGATGTGGGGATGGAATTGAGAAGTTCTGAAAAGTAGCAAGAGTGGAATATGAATCCAGGGACACGGAGAAGGGGATTGACTAAGGGCAAAAAGGATTGCTGAGTAGTACTGAGGGCCCAGCTGCAATAGAGACAACAGTGTGGAGTGTTGGGTTTTCTCCCTTAATGCTCAACAACTAAAATAGAAAACAGGGTATATTAACACCAAATAGGGGAGGCAAAAGGCGGGAACAGTTGAAGGGCATCGAGGAGCATGCATTGTGGGCGATGATGAGTAGAAATACTGACATGACTGACACAGGTTCAGACTAGGAAGAATGGGAATGAAGGAAAGAAAGCTTAATAAGCAGGTACAAGGGAAGGCAGAGGAGCGAAGGAGAGACACTGGAAATCAGAAGCTGAGATCAGCATTTCTAATCTCTTATACTTTTTTTGGTATTGGGGGTTGAAATACTTTTTTTCAGTATTGAGGTTTGAACCCAGGGCTCCATGCATGCTAGCCATTACTCTACCAACTGAGCTGCACCCCCAGCTGTTATTCTATGGTTACTGAAATCTTCAGAGAATGACAAGATAAAAATTAAATAGTAAGAAACAGACAGGTAGCCGGGCATGGTGGCGCACGCTTGTAATCCCAGCATTTGGGAGGTTGAGACCGGAGGATCCGGGTTCGCGGCCAGCCTCAGCTACCTAGTGAGGCCCTCCGCAACTTAGTGAGACTCGGTTTCAAAATAAAGGATAAAAAATAGGGCTGGGGGTATAGCTCGGAGGTAGAACGCCCCTGAGTTCAGTCCCCAGTACCGAAAAAAAAAAAAAAAAAAAAAAAAAAGAAACAGACAGGTATCAAAAACTTCAATGAAGGTATAAACAACTGAAAGAAATGTGGAATGTTATACATTTCAGTGGAGGATTGTTTGAATAAAAATAACAGAGACATGTCCCAGCGCCTTAGAAGTTTAAAAAGAAAAGTGGAAATTGGAGAGTTTCAATCATAACTTTAAGTGTACACAAATTGGGAGGAGGAATAAGATTCATGAAGTGGGGAAGGATAAAGAATTAGAATTTAATCACTCCATTTGAAAGATTTGTCAGGAAATTTCTCTGGAGAAAACCAGGTTTTGGTTAAGGCAAGGACATGGAGAAAATATTTAGTGGAAAAGCTAAGGGTTCCTTCTTTCTAGCATATTCCAC
Source organism: Graphiurus murinus (assembly GCA_004027655.1). Lineage (NCBI taxonomy): Eukaryota > Metazoa > Chordata > Mammalia > Rodentia > Gliridae > Graphiurus > Graphiurus murinus. The sequence continues at coordinate 58,851 of PVLC010002635.1, read as the reverse complement.
AGTGATAAAGATGATCTGTGTCTGCACTGTCCAATAAGTAGCCACTGGCCCAAGGGTCTTCTTTGACAGGGGGAACTGAATTTGTAATTTAACTTAATAGCATTAAATTTAAATACTCACATTTATATGCTGGACAATGCAGTTCTAAAGGCTTTCTGATAGCTGCCAATACCTTTCAGTTATTAACAGGCAATAATAATAATAATAATAATAATAATAATAATAATAATAATACTGTTACACCTCTAAGTGAGTATTTGTATTTAAATGAGACAATGACTAAAAATAAGAAGGAAGTTTCTGAATGTAGAAATTTAAGTGCCATGGAAAACCATGAAGGCTACTAGTTTGGTGGCCTGAAGGCCTACACCATGTAAGTGGCCTGCCATAAGTCAGATCAATCCCAATCAACAAAACTGAAGCTTATCAAATGCCAGCTACAGATATAATGGTATTAATAAGTATCTTAGGCTACTGCAGATGGCATAGGCTTCGCCACAGCTGAAAGGAGGTATCCATAGCAAGATAAAGTAGAACTCCTGGGTAGAGGGAGACAAAAAACAGAATTAAGATTCCAGCTTATGTGCATCTTATTTGAAGTCCTGCTTTTATTATGTCATTTGTGCATTAAAATGTCGGAAGTGATTGCTAAAGCACTGTTGAAGGTGACCATTGATATTAAATCTGCTAGTGACTGGTTAAATGATGGTTGCAGCTTAACCTCTAGGCTGGCTTCAATGTCATTTGTCTAAAGCAGAGATTGCTAGGCTGTTTTGCAGCAATGATCTCAGTCTATGAAGAATTTTTCTTAATACATTTTGATAAATGGCAGTGATGGAGTGATTGAATGATTGAACACTCATTAGGCTGGTGATGTGATTTCTTTCGGAGGTTCAACAGTGCAATGTGTAAAAACAACACACATATTTGGGAATGGTGAAAAATAATATAAAATATTGCTTTGTACAGTAATTTAAAAAAATTTAAAGTGCTTTATATTCATCCTTTTTACAATAAGCACATACACATATATTCTATATATTATTGTATTACAATAGTATCTTCTTAACCCCAATTTATAGACAGGTTTTCCTAGTTTGCTCATGGCTACCAGGCAATTAATGGGTCATAATTAAGTCTTTTTTTTTTTTTTTGTGGTACTGGGTATGGGACCCAGGACTTTGCAAATGCTAGGCAAATGCTCTACCACTGAACTATATATATCCCTGGCACAAACTTTTTACATTTTACTTTTACTACTAAAGAAATAAGGATATTCTTCCCTGGTAGCCTTGCAAGCACAAAGAAATATTTTTGAGAATATTTTTAGGAACAGAGGGGAAAATCCAATGGTATCAATAAGCTGGGAGGTAATATCTTTCTCATCATAGGTAAGGTATGGAGGGACGTATTGCTCCTGGATCCATGCCTGGCATCCAGGAGGTTCATGGAAATGTCCGTTCTCACCTAGAATTCAGACTGCACCAAAGCTTATCGTGTTATCTGAAAAAGTCATCACTGTCATGGGTGACAACTCTAGGTGGAAATAAACCTCTCAAGAAAGCATCAAAAGGGTTAATAACCCTCTCTACATTATGCAAATAGAAAAACACTGTCAATGTTGGCTCAAGTACCCCAAATCCTACCTTGACATTGCAATAACAAGCCTTACCCACCTTCTGAATGTCAGCATTTGCGTTGGGCTTGTTGCTGTAGATGACAGAAGCTATTAGGAAAGAAATCATGTGGATGAAACAAATATTTTCTTCCCTCCTCAGGAGGATCAGAGAGGTATATTTAGGGAGTGAGAAATGTAATTGAATATCCCATAACCTACCTCCTGAAAATATAGGGAAAAAAAAAAAAAGAATTCTCCTCACTCACTGCGGGGGGGGGGGGGGGGGGATTTGGTAGACGATTTCCAAATAGCAAGGTGCCAAGGAAATGATATTGTTCCAAAAGAACAATATTCAGTATGATTTAAATACTGCAACAGAGATGCAATGTTCATGGCAGAGACATGTCAGCTGGCCTTCCTTGTCGTGTACACATATGTGCCAAGTACGGGAATATCTCCTTTCTACTGCATTTGTATTTTGATTACATATATGTCAGAATGGATGACGTATATGTAAACTTCTTAATGAAAAATTTAAACTACTCTGGAACCCCCTCTCCCCACCGTGTACATGAAATCACCCTGTCTGCAAACTAGGAAGCTCAGAGATTTCTCACTGCGCAGCGCCCCCACCACCACCTCAAACACCATTTTAGTTCAATCCTATTTCCCCCTAGAGCAAGCTTGCCTAAAAGGTATGTGGTAAGGGGCTTATGCACTTAGTGTCTCAGCCATCAGAGGCTGACTCGGACTGGTAAATATTAATGAAGAAGCTGCGCAAGTACTGGCAGTGATTCTCAACCAAATTAGCCATCCTTTAAACTGCTGACTGACGTCGGCTGAATTTGGGTTGGGGAGCACTGTCGCTTCAAATAAGGAGGTCTCGAACCCAACACACAAGGTTTGTCACTTCAGTCGCATACTACCCAACAGGAAGCAAAAGGCAAAGGGAGCGGCGCAGTAAAGAAACACACACGGAGACATGTTTTGCAGTGACGAACTTTATGTGGCATCGGCAACATCGGGAACGGCAACCTGTTCTCATGTTTAGCAATTCCGAGGTACGCTGTTAAAACTGCGTGTCAGGTTAAACTGAGCAAAGAGACCGGAATAAGGGGCAGCGCTGGAGACTTTTCCGCAATCCTTTTCAAAATACAAAACTGTCACCAAATGACTTAGGTAAGCTAAGGAAAAAGGCTCCCTGGATGCGCTTATACTCTCCCCTTAAACTTACGTGACCATCAACAGCGCTGTTCAAATTGAGTCAACAGCTGTTAGAATGAGACACAGATCTGCAGTGTGTATCTCCCAGAGTTAACGGGGGTTCACTGAGACCCGCCGAAAATTAAAGTCGGTTTCAATAAGGACATAATAGAGGATCTTTAGCCCCCCTCCGCCCCCACTGTCCCAAACCCTGAATACCCTCCCGCGTGGTCCCAGTTCGATTTCTTAAGAACGGTAGTTTGTACCCCCAACTCAGTGGCATATTCCCCACCAGACCCCTCGCCCAGCGACACGACACCCGCGTTCAGTCTCTCTCCTCTTTCTCTCTCCCCCTCCCTTCCGCTCCCCTCCCCTCAGTTCTTGAGACCCCACCCCCTGCCTTGCTTTCCCCTCCCGGGGTTCTCCAGACCCCCGCCTCTTCCCAGCGTCTTTAATTCGAGTTCCACCTCCCAACCTCCTTTCCGACTCCCGCGCTCCTTCCGAAAAACCTAAGCTTCTCTCCCCCTCCAGAGACCCCAGCCTCCCCGCTATCTGCTCGTTCAGAGTCCCTCCCCACCCCCAGCCCGGACCAGTGCGGTCCTGCAAGCTACAGCCATCCGGGACCTGTCCCTGCTCCCCATCCCATCCCCCCGCCCAAATCATTAGGGTCTCCGCTAGCAATGCCGCCCGGGGCTTCAACTTACCACTAGCGTCCGGGAGGAAGACAAAGCAGCGGTCGCCGCGGCGGCAGCTAGACGAGGGACGGACTCGGCTGCAATCGCCCAGCGGAGCCCGCGGCAGTCAGTGCGCTGCGCTGCGCGCCGCAACCTCGCGCTTCGGCTGAGGGACAGAGGGACGGAGGGAGCTCGGCGCGATGGAAAGCGCCGGCAAGTCGACCTCCTGTGGGCGACCGTGCGCCTCCCGGCTACGTTTGGCTGCCTTTTTTTTTTTTTTTTTTTTTTTTTCTACAATATGGAGCTAGCTTAGTAACCGACCACCTCCAGCATCTCCGCGCCAATCGCTTCTTCTTTCTTCTTTGAAGGCCCCTAACTAACTACACTATTCTAAGCGGACGAAGGCCATCACACGAGCCCCACGAAGATCTCGACGACTCCGACGACAACAGTTCGCAGATAGAAGAAAAGTTCATATGCAATCGGTAGGTAAGGGGTAGGCAGGCCGAAGGAGCGGTCTAGGCTAGCAGTCTAGCCGCTCCAAAGGCAGAGAGTGAGAACGATCCGGGCGCCCGTGGAAGGGAACTTCCCCGGCGCGCACCAGAGCGCCTACCCAGCGCCGGTGAGGCTGCACCGCGCTCTTGGGCTAAACGCGGGATGAGGGGAGGAGCCAAAGGCAGCCAATCAGCGCTCAGCATTACGTTGCCCTGGGTCTGTTTGGACCAGTTTTTAGTGCATCTGGAACCTGCTGGCAGGGGGCGCGAGACCCCGTGGCGTGGGTGGGGGTGGTCTTTAACTTGGTTCCTAAGGCCTGGAGACTTGGGGGGAACTGGGGTCAGCTGTGGCACGGGGTAGGGGCCGAGGGAAAGCTTTGTCAAGAATGTACCCTTAAAGGTTCAAAGGATGCCCTCCCCACATACACTCACTCGCCATTATACACACATTCCTGAACATATCAGTTCAACCAACGCACTTCCAGGGTCTGGCAAGTTTCACTGAGCTTTGAAACCCCCTTCGAGGGTCTCCACTCTGACTCTTCCCCATTTCTCCAATAAGAGCCACAGAGGCACTCCCGTGGTGAAATACTGAAGTGCACTAAGGCCCGCTTCCCCATCTTGCCCCCAGTCTCAAAAGGAAAGCCATTGGTCTTCAAGCCCCCATAAAGACACAGTTCATTTCTTTTCTTGACCTCTAGGCCCTTCTAAGTACTTAGAAAGACTCCTTGAGGGTAGCTCAAGCCGTTTTATAAGAGGGCTGAATCTCTGTGACCTGCACGGACCCCAGGACCCACGGCCAGTTGGTGGCCCAGCCGCTGCTAGGTCGGTAAAGACACGGAGAAGGGCCCCAGGTCAGGGATGAACCAAAATGCCCCCTTTTGAAAACTGCCTGAACGCTCAGCTGCAACTTGGCCAGCCAGAGCTCTTCTCCACCTGTTTGCAGGCTCCGCGGTGCTGGTGCCGGTCGGTCCCGGCTGCAGTGTAGGGGAGGATGATCGGGGCCACCTTGGCCAAGACGTCTCAGAGGCACCTAGATAGACCAAGCTTGAGATTGGAGGTGCTCCTACCGAGAAAGAGAATATAATAGATTTCTCCTAAGAGGAAATGAGAGTGGGAAGTGTCGGGTGTCGGCAGAGGCTCCGCAGCACTGTACCGAGGGCTGGAGGTGGGAGAAATGGAGCCTGACTCCTCGGAAGGTCGGGTATCTAGAGAGAAGGAAGAGACCTGAGACTTGGGTTTAGTTACTTGGGACCGAACTGTAGAGCAGCGATTACAAAGATGAAGCCAAGTATTGGCTTGGAGGACCATGCCCTCTGAGAGAGCGGGAGAAGGGAAAAGAGAAGCTAGCCGCTCCCCGGGGACTTTCCCTAAGTAGCCCCAGAAATTTGGGATGGAAAAGGACATGGGAGAAATGAAGAGTCCCGTTTTTTATTCGGAGTGCCCTAGGGCCGGACATTTATCTCTGTGCCTCCGTTTCCAGATTCGTAAAAAGAACTCTTCCATCTATTCCAACAGGGACATTTAGGAATCTCGATTCTCTCCATCCCCGATGAATTCAGACACTTTGCAGGGTTCTGAAATTTTAATTTGGCAGACAACATATTGTCCACACCCAAGTTCTGTTTTCTTGAAGCATCTGTTGAATGCTACTGTATGATGCCGCACAGGTGGCGGCCAGACCGCGCTGCCAAGTCCACCGACCGCACAAGGCTCGCTCAAATCTTTAGAAATGCTTTGTTAGTCAACAGTAATTTTTATGTATCGAAGAGAAAACGTATGTCTCTTCTTTAAATAATTAAGCACTCATTTTTTCAAATTCCCCCAAATGTCCTCTTTCTATTCCAAGAACATGGAATATTTATTTCATCCTGTCTTTTCTGGCGCGACTTAAATTTATTTTGTCGGAGGCTGAAACATTTGTATTACTTCAAAAAATGTAAATATGAGTCCCTGATATGGTCATTAAGGCAAAACACACCGCCGAACCCAGGGCGGAAGATAGTACCCACCATAACCGGTTCCCAAGGAACCGATTTGGGAGGATTGACCACAATAAAGTCAAATTCGAGGATGAGGGTAATAGTGATGATAATAATAATTCAGTATAATTATTATTATTACATATGTCGCTCTTTAGACTGTTTTCCCTTTCTTCCCTGGAAAGGCAAAAATGTGGATGGGGACCAAAAGGGAAGCCCACTCTAGCTGGGAAGGTTCCCGGTGCAGCAGGGAGAAAGTTAGCTAGCAGGGCAGCAAGCCAAAGCGCGCCAGGGCTTCGAAGTTCGGGTAGATACCCGCAGGCAAATTTGCCTTTGAGCGGCGCTCTAGGAGCAGCCGGGAGCCAGTGTAAGACTGAACCCGAGCGGGATGCAGCCGGGCTCCGGCACCGGGTTCGGCCGCGAGCCGCGACTGGGTTATCCTAACGTTTGCGGCGCATCCGGCGCCTTCCGGTTCTCCCGGCTGCCGCTGGGCGGAGAACTGGCGGATCCCGCCAGCTTTGAGGGTTTGGGGAACAGTAGCCGGGGACAATAGAGTGTGCAGAAAAGTTTAGGATACACTTTAAAACCAAGAAAGTAAACTCAAAATAAGTGTATGCCGGCGCGCTTGGTCGTAGTCACAGAGATTTTCTTGAATCACTACCTAAAGTCTGGGGAATCATTCTAGGGGTTTTCACGGCGTCCCTTTTTCTATCTCAGGTCTATGGAAGTTGTCTTTGCAAAAAGGAGTAATTTACAGTTAATTCCTTGGGTTTCCTCCAAATTCTCAGTGACCCCCTAGAACACCGCTTCCAAATAACTCTCCCGGGTTTCTAGGGACATAGATGCGCTTTTGCAACTTTTGCACCGTGTGTGTGTGTGTGTGTGTGTGTGTGTGTGTGTGTGTGTGTGTGTGTGTTTTGGGGAGGGGAAGTTCTTCCCACCTGAACTAAAGACCTTTTCAAAACTACTGGTTTAAAAGTTGAAGAAGAAATTAAAGATGGTTACTAAGTAGAAAAAAAGAGTTCCTCAGCATTCAAGACATTGGGAACTTTCTTATAAATAGTAAACCGACTGGTTACTACTCATTATTATTTCCCCTCTTGACCAGAGAGCCCTATTGTAAGACACTTTAAAAGATTATAGGGCTGAGATTTAAAAAATGAATAATCAGATAATGGCAAACTACTCAAAGGCAGATACTTTTGGAGATCAGAGGAAGCTACACAAAAGTTATACCGGAAGAATTTTTTTTCTTTTTTACCATAAGGTATTTTTATTTTTATTTTATTTTATTTTATTTTTTATTTTAATTTTTTTTAGTTTTAAAGCAAATTCTGATAGCCAGAGATTTTTTTGAATGATACAATTGTATCAAATGATATTTTCAGCATTTCTATTTTTGCTTAACTGAAGAAGAAGAAGAAGAAGAAGAAGAAAAAAAAAAAAACCCAAGCATCAGATCCATAATGACCTTTTTTAGAGGCAAGGTGTACCTACAGATTTTATAGTATTTAACACAAAAATTCCCCTTTTACTGTTCCTTAGGCAGGATCACTAAATGGGAAAAATATCTTAGATATAGGTAACTTATTATACACGAAGTCTTTTAAAAGTTGGTAGGATTATTTTTAATGAAAATCAAAGTGGTGGAACTCTATGTGCTATGTAGGAAGGCAGGGGGCAGTCTCTGATCATGCCAGTCTGTCTCTGAATGCAACTTCTTTTTGGAAATATTCTGTTTTAGGGAAATAGAACTATCAATCCTGGTTCTCTGACACTTCCCCTGATGGGGTCTCTGAAAGCCTTTTGGGTGGATTTGGAAGGTTTCATCATGTAGTTTTTTCCTATTTCTCAGAAAAAAAGAGTATGTCACAATTAAAAATCTGTACTTATTTACTTAGTGACTGTGCAACAAATCTTACTGAAATTTTAAAAATTTCATCTGGCACTGGGTACTAGTAATTAAATAATTATTTTGTGTGGTTTCTAATAATCAAATATGTTTTAAAAGTAACACAATATGCATGCAAGTTTGAGTAGGTATTGAGGGTGGATTTTAGTAGCTTCAAGAAGAAAAGCTAGGAGCTATTTAGATAGCCGTTCTTTACAGAAATATGTTTTTGTTGTCTTGGAGCACATTCATGTCTTATTATGGGCAAGCATTTTATTCTTCCAGTTTAGGAAGAGAAATACAGCAATTAGTGTTTTTGTTTAAATTAAGCTAAGGTTGAAAGGCCAGGGCAATAGGGATTTTTCTTTCAGTCTTAGCTCAAAACTATTAGATTCCTGATGCCTATCATTCTTGCCTCCTATACATCCTACTTTGATTATTTCAGACAATTTTGATGTCTATTCTCCACTCTTGTACTAATTTGATGTTTTATCATGCAACCAAACATTGATTCTTTAAGAGTTTTCTATAAAGTAATGAATGAGCTTTGTTTTCCTGGCCTATAAATCAGTACCATTAGTTTATTTCAAATGAGATGTGCCATAGAGCATTATATTCTCATTCATTCTTTCTCTCTCTCTCTAGGTCTCCTCAACCAAAGTAGCAAATATAGCAAATGGGGTGCAAAGTATCATCTCATTTAACCATATGTTTCTCTCTCTCTTTCTCTTTCTCCTCATCTGTAATAATACTGGGCACAAAGAATATAAACAAAAATGATAACCACTAATTATTGACAAAAAGAAGTTAGGATAAAAGATCAAGAGTGGCAGAACTATGAAAATTTGAATTTCTCATAACCTGAATACAAATATAGAAAATACTTTGCAAAATTGACCTGTCACCTAAAGAGATTATGCCAGTTTGAATTGTCTAAGATGAAGCTTATTATGAATAAATGTGACATGCTGAATTCGGGTATGAAAGTTATATGCACTAATGTAGTTGACAGAAGCTGGAAACATTTGTTTGAAAAATACTTCTGGATTTTAGTTGGCATTAGGATCAGCAAGTTCTCAGTGTGATATGATTCCCAGGAAAACTAATTTTATTTTAGGCCTTTGCAACTTTCATAGAATGGGTTGGGATACAATTGGGCTCTCTTTGGTGTTTGTAGGCACGTTACAAGTGACATCAGAAGACAGGAATTAATTCACCAGAAGGTTCAGGTCAATAGAGTGCTCAAATAATGGTATATGAGGAATCATGGATTTGCATCCTCAGCAAGATATGACTCTTGAGATACATACTAGTGGACTTCAGATATTTGAGGAATTTTCTTAAGGAAAAGGGATTTGATTTGTTTCCCAAGGTCGGTATTCATATCTTATTTATATGTATTCCCTCAGTGTTTAGCACTTTGTCTGATACAAACTAAGCATTCAATAAATATCTGTGAACTGAATGAAACTACAAGCACAAGAGAATAAAATGGGAATTAGTGGTGGAGCCCAGAGTTTCTGGCTCTATAAGAGGATTTTTGCCTTCAGAACTGTCCAAAGGTTGAATGAGCTGTTCCTGGAGGTAGTAAATTCTCTAATATTGGCAAGTCCAACCCTATAGGGGTTAATTACCTGCCTGCTGGGGATCTTATAATGGGGAGTCATGTGGCTAATGAAAGAAATTCAATGATTTCAGTCTTTTTAAAAATTTTTTATTGTAATTGGTGCATTGTAATCATACATCTTTGGTAGGTACAAGCTGATAAAGGCATATATGCACACATTTCTCATTTAACCCCTTCCCCAATTCCCACCCCACTCCCTCGCCCTCCCCTCTTCTCAAGTTCAGTTTAGTGACTGACTTTGATATATTTGTGAAAGTACATCATGTGCATTCGTGTGTCTTCCCCCCCGACCCCCGTCCATCCCCTTCAGTTAAGTCAACTTCTTTGCTTATTGAGGGTTTCTCCTTTTTGATCTGGAGACCCTCTTATGCTCCATCTTCTCCCTAGCATCCGCATATTAGGGAGAACATATGCTTTTTTACTCTTTGTGACTGATTAATCTCATTTAACATAATGTTTTCCAGTTGCATCCATTTCCCTGCAAATAACATGATTTTGTTCTTCTTTATGGCTGAGTAAAATTCCATTGTGTACATATCCCCATAGTTTTGTAATCCATTCATCTGTCGATGGACATCTTGGCTGTTTCCATAGTTTGGCAATTGTGAATTGTGCAGCTATAAACATAGATACACATGCGTTGGTCTGATAGTTTGGTTTACATTCTTTTGGATAGATACCCAGAAGTGGTATTGCTGGATTATATGGTAGGTTCATTTCCATTCCTCTGAGGATCCTCCATACTGTTTTCCAAAGTGGTTGCACTAATCTGCAATCCCACCAACAATGTATTAGGGATCCCACTTCTCCACAACCTCGCCAGCATTTGTTGTTGTTCGTGTTTTTTATGATTGCCATTCTGATTGGAGTTAGGTGAAATCTCAAGGTAGTTTTGATTTGCATCTCTCTGATTGCTAATGATATAGAATATTTCCTCATACATTTAGTGGCCATTTGTATTTCTTCTTTTGTGAAGTGTCCATTTAGATCTTTTGCCCAATTTTTATTGGGTTTTGTTTTGTTTTCTTTTTTTTTTTGCAGTACTGGGGATTGAACTCAGGGGGATTCTACCTCTGAGCTACACACCCAGCCCTATTTTTTATTCTTTATTTTGAAACAGGGTCTCACTAAGTTGCAGAATGCCTCACTAGGTAGCTGAGGCTTGCCGAGAACCAGGTTGAGTTTGTTGGGTGTTCTAAGTATAGTATCATGTCATCTGCAAAAAGGGATAGTTTTAGTTTTTCTTTCCCTATTTTTACCCCTTTGATTTCCTTCTCTTGACTTATTGCTCAGTCTCAGCCTCCCAAATGCTGGGAGGGTTATTTGTTTTCTTAGCTGTGATTTTCTTGAGTTCTCTGTATATCCTAGATATTAGACCTCTATCAGAAGAGTAGCTGGAAAATTTTTCTCCCACTCTGTGAGCTCTCTGTTGAGGTTCTTGATAGTTTCCTTTGCTACACAAAAGCTCTTCAGTTTAATGCAATCCCATGTATTGATCTTCCTTTGAGTTGCTTGTGCTTTTGGGGTCTTCATGAGAAAGTTTTCACCTGTGTCTATGTGGTAAAGTGTTGGGCCTATGCCCTCTTCAAGTAGCTGCAAGGTGTCTGGCCTGACTTCCAGATCTTTGATCCACCTTGAGTTGACTCTTGTGCAGGGTGAGAAAGTGGGGTTTATTTCCATTTTCCTGTGTATGGTTAGCCAGTTTTGCCAACACCATTTGTTAAAGAGGCTATCTTTTTTCCAATGTATATTTTTGGCTCCTTTGTCAAAAATCAATTGACTCTAAGCACGTGGGTCTGTTTCTGAGTCTTCTATTCTGCTCCATTGGTCGGTGCCTATTTTTGTGCCAATACCATGATGTTTTTATTACTGTGGCTTTGTAGTAGAGTTTGAAGTCAGGTGTTGTGATACCTCCTGCATGGTTTTTGTTGCTAAGAACTACTTTGGCTATCCTGGGCTTTTTGTTGTTCCAAATGAATTTAAGGACTGATTTTTCTATGTCTATGAGGAGTGACCTTGGTAATTTCTTGGGTATTGCATTGAATTTGTAGATCAGTTTTGGGAGGATGGCCATTTTGATGATATTTATTCTGCCTATCCAAGAGCATGGAAGATCTTTCCATCTTCTAAGGTCTTCATCAATTTCTTTTTTCAACTTTTTATAGTTTTCCTTATAGAGGTCTTTTACCTCTTTGGTTAGGTTTATCCCTAAGTAGTTTATTTTTCAGGGTGCTCTTGTGAGTGGAATTTTTTTCTGGATTTCTTTTTCAGTGGATTTCTGGTTGGCATACAGAAAAGCTTCTGATTTTTTAAGATTGATTTTGTATTCAGACATTCGGCTGAATTTGTTGATCAGTTCTATAAGTTTTTTGGTTGAGTTTGTTGGGTGTTCTAAGTATAGTATCATGTCATCTGCAAAAAGGGATAGTTTTAGTTTTTCTTTCCCTATTTTTACCCCTTTGATTTCCTTCTCTTGACTTATTGCTCTGGCTAGAGTCTCAAGTATTATATTGAACAGAAGAGTTGATAATGGACATCCTTGTCTTGTTCCTGTTTTTAGTAGGAACTCTTGCAGTTTTTCTCTATTTAATATAATGTTGACTGTGGGCCTATTGTATGATGTTGAGGTATGTTACTTCTATTATGATTCTCTGAAGTGCTTTTAGCATGAATGGGTGTTGGATCTTGTCAAATGCTTTTTCAGCATCAATTGAGATGATCATGTGATTTTTGTCTTTGATTCTGTTTATGTGGTGAATTACATGGATTGCTTTTCATATGTTGAACCAGCCTTGCATCCCTGGGATGAACCCGACTTGGTCATAGTGCATAATTTTCTTGATGTGGTTTTGAAAATCATCTGTTCCTGGGCTTTTGTTTAATGGTAAACTCTTTATTGCTGTTTCTATCTCTTTGATTGCTATTGGTCGGTTTAAGGTTTCTATATCTTCTTGACTCAATTTAGGAAGGTTTTATGTGTCTAGCAATTTGTCAATTTCTTCTAGATTTTCCAGTTGTTGGAGTAGAGTTTTTAAAAAATAGTTTTTGACGATCCTCTGTATTTCCATACTCTCGGTGGTAATATCACCTTTTTCATCTCTTATTTTGGTAATTTGGGTTGATCCTTTCTTTTGGTTAGGTTGGCCAATGGTTTATCTATCTTGTTTATTTTTTCAAGAAACCAGCTTTTGATTTTGTTGATTTTCTGTATTATTTTTTATTCTCTACTTCATTAATTTCTGCTCTGATTTTCATAATTTCCTGTCTTCGACTAACTTTGGGGTTGGACTGTTCTTGTTTTTGAGCTGTATCATTAAGTTATTTATTTGGTGATTTTCTGTTCTTCTTATGTGGGCACTCAGTACTATAAATTTTCCTCTTAGAACTGCTTTCAAAGTGTCCCAGAGATTTTGATATGTTGTCATTGGTCTCTAGGAATTTTTGGTTTCTCCCCTTATCTTCTATGACCAAATCCTCATTCAGCAATGTGGTGTTCAGTCTCCATGGTTACTCTGGGTCTTCTTAGAGTTGATTTTTAGTTTCACTCCATTGTGATTGAAAAGATGCAGGCAATTATGTTACATTTTTTAAATTTGCCAGTGCTTACTTTGTGGCCCAGAATGTGGTCTATTTTGCAGAAGGGTCCATGTGCAGCTGAGAAAAGTGTGAATTCAGCTGTATTTGGGGGAAAGAGTCTACATGTGTCTAATAGGTCCATTTGGTTTATGGTATTCTTTAGGTCTGAGGTGTCTCTACTGACCTTTTGTTTAGAAGATCGGTCTAGTGATGTGACAGGAGTATTGAAGTCTTCCTCTTTCAATCTTAAGTCTTGCAGAATCCATAAATGCTGACTCAGTGTAGTTTTCCAGGATTAAAAAATATTATACTTATTGAAAAACCAAGACAAGAGAAGTTATACATTGCAGACTGGCTTTGTTGTAGGAAAGAAGCAGCACAACACACTTTTGTTGAGCCTGGTGCACCTGCTAACTAGGGAAGTCTATGAAAAATCAGCTCTATGAAGCTTATTATCATGAAAACAACAGTATTCTGTTGGAATATTATCATTCTCTTTAAGTCTAGGATACTATGCAAAAACAATCAAATTAAACATATCAGTGTATAATCAAAAGACATAAATTAAATGGGATATAACTATGGGGAATTTGGTGAACCCCAGTTTAATGCTAGCTTTTAGCAAAAGTAGATTTTTGTTAACTTGTGTAACGTGTGCATGGACTTCCATATTCTCCAACATCTTTGCCTAAGACTCTTGAGATTTGTACAAATACAATTTTCAGTAAGAATTTGAACAGAGAAAATATTGACACACACCTGGAAATATTTGGGGCAGCTTCTTTTGTTTGCACTTATCATTTTATGTCATTTAACAAATTAGACATTCTAGGCTAACTGCCATACCAAGAAACCTTTGAACCCTTCTGATCATACTATTGTTTTATGTCAGAAATGTTATAACTCACTAAAATGTGATAAATTGGAGTGAAGAATAAGTTATAGAATATGCTCACACCAAGCTTGGAAATTAAGGTTAAGGAGTTTTGAAAATATGTACCTTATCATTTATTGTCTTTGTAGAACTGAGTGACCTGCTTTTGTTTACTTGACTCTATTATTTTATTCTTGTCCCTAGAGTTATTATTCATTGTTAATTCTCTTTGGTCAGATTTTTAAAGATATAACTTAAATAGTAGTTGAAACCATTTCCTGAAACTCATAAATAATTTTATCAGCATATAAAGTTGCATTACAAGTGAAGCTCTCGTTCAGTACCATGTAAAGTTAAGCTCGGTTCAGAGAACTGTTGTTTCTTGATTTCCCCGAGGCTGCAATGAACACACAGCACATTAAGTAGATATATTCCGTAACCTCAATACACATGAGAGCCAAGAATCCATCTCAAAGGTGGGAAAGTGCTCTTTAAACTAGAATTTGTAATTCAAAGAGAGGGAAAAAAAGCTTGAACTTTTAAATCTTTGAATGTTATTAACAATTGCTTTACAGATGAGATAACCAAGGGAAAAGTGTATTTAGCTTATCACTAATGTTGGCAGTATGCAATATTTTCCTCCTCAAATAACCTCCATTAAGAACTTTCAATATTTTTGAAAAAATGTTTCCCTTTTTGTGTATATTCATTATACAAGAATACAAATAATGAAACCTACATTTCATTGTAAGATGCGACCTAACAGAAAAATCCTGAGCATAAAGTTTTAAGCAATACCCAGTTTTGCTATTGAACTCAAAGCTATGTTATTGCTTTCCTTTCTTGGTATCCATACCTTTTCTGAGCGAGAACAATCAACTGAGTTGAATTAATTCACTTGGATAAAAAGGCTACCAAATTCTATCTCCCACGTTCTAACTCACCTATACAAAAGTATACAATTTGGCATAAATGTGTTGTCAAACCTTTAGCATCTGTCATCCTTAAGAAGAATGTATATTGAAAGAAACTAGATATAGCGTAGTAGAACCAAACCAGCTCTTAAAAATATACTATTACTGAGCCGGGTGTGGTGGTGCACACTTGTAATCCCAGCATTCGGGAGGCTGAGATCGTAGGATCCAGCTTCGCGGCCAGCCTCAGCTACCTAGTGAGGCACTCCGCAACTTAGTGAGACTCGGTTTCAAAATAAAGAATAAAAAACAGGGCTGGGGGTATAGCTCGGAGGTAGAACGCCCTTGAGTTCAATCCCCAGTACCGCAAAAAAAAAAAAAAATACTATTACCACCACCACTACCATTACCAACCCCATGTCTTTTCCATAGTCTTTAGGAAGGTGGCCAACAGAAATTATTTAGTTGATTAACAAGCATCAGTCATTTGCTCCACTGATGGAAAAATTGTCCTTTTTTGTGTGTGAGTGTAGTACTGAATATTGAACCAAGTGGTATTCAACTTCTGAGCCATACCCTCAGGCATTTATTTATTTATTTATTTATTTATTTATTTATTTATTTATTTATTTATTTTTGAAACAGTTTCACTAAGTTGCTGAGGCTGGCCTTAAACCTGCAGTCCTGCCATTTCAGCCTCCCAAGTACAGAATTACAAGTGTGTACCTCTATGCCCAGCTTTGTACTCTTTATCAGACTTCATTTCCATCTTTTCTCACTATGGTATATTTATATAGAATTAACATCTACATCATTCCCCTATCCAAGTGAGTCCTCTTCCCCCTACAAAATCAGACAAAACCAAACCAAACCAAACCCAAACAACAACTTTGTCAGCTTATCAATTCTGGCAGGTTAATGGAAATACAGCAGACTGAAGGATTTTTTTCTTATATTTGTTACTCTCAATAACATCTTCACCACGCTTATGTTTAAAATGTTCAATGAGACTGCGGTGGTAAGTATAAAACAGTCTGTGCCATAGTCTGTAACATTACAACAAGGAAATGAATATTTTCTTTTTTTTTTTGTTCACCAACAAATTGGAAGTGTTACGTTTCTCCACAATTTCAAGGCTAAAGCAGCACAAGCTCACTCAAGATGATGCTTTGAAAGTAGGTGATAGCAAATGTCCTATCTTTTAAGACTAGAAAAAGTATCTTCTTATCACTAAAAAATTATATATGCATTTATTTATATACAAGCATAAAAGTCCGTCAGTATCTCCAGGTAGAGCTTAATTTGAAGCCAAAGCTATTATAGCACTCACTTATATTCTGGACTTTTGACTTTGAATTCACAGTATTTTACTGTTTCTGCATCTTTTAGTCATCAGTAAGAAAATATAGGAAATCCTCTACTGGGGGATGTTGTAGTGGAGAGTAATGAATGCTTACATTGGTGGGAGAAACAAGCTTTGAGGTAGGTTTCACTGGAGAACTCAACTTTATCATATTTTCATTTGACTAGCAATCTTCATCTACTAAGATGTAATATAAAACTAAGCCTTAATCCTTTCAAGTGTAATACACAATAACCAAATAAAGCACTTGATAAATTAGAGGCCAGGTGGATGAATTCATCTTATTAACTTTGTCTATGCATTTTTTAACTTCATGATGACCTTGGAAAATCTTATTGGTAATACAACTTGGCTGAAATTCAAAAGATACAAGGAAGAAGGTTAAAGATGTAGTAAAGTTCTGACTGTTATCTTACATCAAGTCAGGTGTTACAGAGAGAAGTGGCACTATCATCTAGTGTGATCATAAAGTAAAGTGAATGGATTATATTAGCAACTCTAATAATCAACACTGAGAATTGTGGGTTTTTTGCCCAACTTTGTGATATCAAAATATTGTGACATTAAAATATTGCAAGAGAAGACAGACATCTAAAAAGATGGTTTACCTTGCAAAGACTAGACACTCATTTCAGTGATTCATCAAATATTTTTCCTGGTTTTTTTTGTTTTTTTTCTTTTTTGTGGTGTTGGGATTGAACTTAGGGTCTCACCATGCTAGTCAGATGCTACATCCCCTGCCCTGATCAAATATTTCTCAGCATGTCTTGAAATTGTCTTCAGAGTCTATGTTTCATCCTTTTGAATTTTTCGAAATAATGCCAGGTCATTGAGAGTTGTGTCTAGCCATTAAAATTTCATGATTCTAATATTTTGTCAAATCAGATTAAAACACATGACCCTAAAACCTACTGGAACAACAAGAAAACTGTCTTGCTTATGTAATTTCTTAAGAACTAAGTTTATCCCAAGGTAGCCAAGAGTTTTCTTCTATCTGTTCTACCTCCTTATGTGTCTGCTCTAGTAGAAACTCAAAATATAAGTTTCCCTGGAAATATGTACTCAACAAAGATGACATTTAGGACCAATATTTCAAAATAAAACAAGAGAGGGTTTACGATGTAGCTCAGTGGCAGAGAGCTTGACTAATATGGGCAAAGCCCTGGGCTCCCCCTCCTGTACCTCAAACAAAGTTAAAGCAAGAGAAATAATATTTCCATAGGAACCCATATCATTAATCTGATTAGCATCTCTATTAATATAGTAAAACTGCAATGAGATAGTCTCCCTCTTCCAAAAGAATGAATCAATTAGTTATCGAAGTTAGAATTCCAAAGCTCTACTCATAATTCAGTTACATGCTGTGTAATTTGAATTATTTATAAGTTCACAGTATAACCATGGCTAGAAGTCTTTTAAATTTGAGGATTTAAAATATTATGTTGAAGCGTATGCTTTCAAAATGTGTAAAAGAACCAATATTATATATATATATATATATATAATCTTTCACAAAGTTAATTAATAAATTTAATTAAGGTGGCTTTACTTGAGGAAAAAAATGAACACTAAGTGATTTAGTGACAAATCCCAAATTAATACACAAACTGACCTGCAGTTTTTATATTGACTATGTTGGTTAGTCTGCTGGTTGCAGTAGGAATGGAAAAGAAGCTTAGAGTTAAAGTACAATATTAGATTTATTAAAAAGGCATTTTCTCCTTAAAAGTCACCTCTGTGTTCTTGAAGATAGTGTGCCACAATCCAATCATCTCTACTCTTAAAATTTTGTAAGTGCTTGACTTCTTACTTTGTTGCAAACTCTCAGTTGTGACTGCTTATCTAATGATGACTATAGAGGAACATTTTGATCAAGCACCAGATTAAAATGCAAATCAAAGTCAACTTAGCCTTAGTATAGATGTAATACAATCTATTACTTTTTAGGAACCATGAATTTTCAAAGTTACTAAAATGAATGAAGAATACTACATCATCAAATAACTTTTTCTTATTTTTTTCCTCATAGCTAGATTAATGACTGCAGGTACAAAGCTTAGCTGCCTGATTTCATATTATTTCTCACTAAACCAGGAATTGAATTCTGAAATAGTTTATAAGTGGAATAATTCTTAGTAGTAAAAAATCTTGCTAGGGTCTTTTCATCATTATAGGTGTTTACAAACTTCCCTTTTAGTACTGAATTTGCTGTATAATATAGGTTTTTGGTATTTTCTATGTTTGTTTTTGTCTAGTAGTATTTTTCTTTCTTTCCTTATTTTTTCTTTTCCTTTGTGTGTGTGTGTGTGTGTGTGTGTGTGTGTGTGTGTGTGTGTGTGTTTTACTGGGATTGAACCCAGGGGCATTCTACCTCTGAGCTATACCTCTGGCCCTATTTTATTTTTTTATTTGGAAACAGAGTCTTGCTAAGTAGAGGCCCTCGCTAAGTTGCTGAGGCTGGCCTTGAACCTGCAGTCCTCCTGTCTCACCCTCCCAAGTACTGGGATTACAAGCATCTGCCACCACACCCAGCTGAAGTATTTTCTTTTGGATTTCTTCTTTGACTCAACAATTCTTTAAGAGTTTCTTGCTTAATTTCTATTTGTGAATTTTCCAGGGGTTTTTTGTTTGTTTGTTTTGTTTTGGGTTTTGGTTTGGTACTACTATTGAACCCAGGGGCATTCTACCTCTGAGCTAAACCCCATGTCCTCTTTTATTTTTTATTTTGAAACAGTATCTCACTAAGTTATCATGCACTGGCCTCAAACCATGCCCAGCTCATCTTTTTCCCCTTTTGAAAATGATTTAACTTTCAAATTAGAAATGTTGGTTGTAAAAACTTTTTCTGAGTAGAGTCCACTAACTGATATGTGGCTCTTCATCCACAACTAGTTACAGAGACATGGGTCTTTCTGTCTTTTGAAGTCAACATTATACAAGTAACAGCAGCGATGTCTTCTTTGCATTCTCTTCACTGGTGTATAAAACATACAATTATTTTTGCGAAATTAAATATCTGATGTTATTGGAAAAAAGTAATTTGAGGACATTACACTCAATCCAGATGAAAAGCTAACTTTCCACTTACATTTTGTTTCCATACAAAGAGGCAAAGGAGTCTGGTGTTCTGGGAGGACTCTTAAGACCTCTCTTAGAAGAATTTCAAATTCATTAAGTTTCTTATTTTCTTTAATATGGGTAAGAACTATAATACATAATGAAATTTATCAGCTATAGAATATTTACCATAAAATGATTATAGAACATATATGTGGCAGTTTTCCCTACCAAAAGCTTTAGATATTTGGTATCCCTGATATTCCTGATCATGAACTCTCCATCTTATAACCTGTACAGAGGAAAATTTGAATTGGTGAATCAATAAAATATTATATATTTCCTTTGTTATGCTTTTATTAGTGCATTGTAATTATATATCACATTGAGGTTCAAAGTGATTACAAACATATATGCACTCAGCACTTGGTGTGTTTCCCTCTGCATCCCATTCTGCTTCTCCTCCTCCCTCCCTGTACATGTCAGTAAGATTGATAGTGATAACTTCATATATGGACATAGTATTATTTGAACTGTTTCTTTCCTCAATACTCCTTTTCTCCCTCCCCACTTCCCTCCCCTAACCACCTTCCACTATTCTACTGGTCTCTCTCCTCATTTATCTGAAGTCCATTTTGTTTCCTCTTTTTTCTCTAGCTTCCTTAAATGAGAGAAAACATTTGACCCTTGACTTTCTGAGACTGGCTCATCTTATCATAGTATTCTCTAGTTCCATCCATTTTCCTGCAAATGACATAATTTTGTTATTCTTTATGACTGAGTATATTCAATTGTGTGTATATACCACATTTTCTTTATCCATTCATCTGTTGATGGACACCTGGGTTGGTTCTGAAGTTTGTCTATTGTGGATTATGCTGCTATAAACATGGATTTTCATGTATCACTATAGTATTGTAATTCTTTTGGAAAGATGCTGAGGAGTGGTATAGCTGGGTCATCTTGTGGCTCCATTCCTAATCTTTAGAGGAATTTCCATACTGCTCTCTATAGTGGTTATACTAATTTACAATCCCATCAACAGCATGAGTGTATAATAGTTGTTATTTAGTATTGTTTGTATTCTTGGTGATTGCCATTCTAACTAGAGTTAGAGGGGATCTCTTACTGTTTGTTTTCTTAAGCTTTATGGTCTTTACTTCCTCATTGTCCTTTGAAGTTGATTTATGCATTTTCTGTTTTATGGCTTCAGATTCTAACTTAGAAAGAAGGCCAGTAATAAGAGCTCTGGAGACCACCTGGGGCAATGTTAATTTATTCTTACTTAATAAAAGTTTGACTCACTAGAGTCTATCATTTCCTTATATTTCTTTTCTCTTCTTCAATCCCCTGCATTTCAAGTGATGACTGAGAAGTAAAATACAGGAGCTAGCCCTGTTTTTTTATAGAATTTTTTAGATGCTGACAATTAGTCCTAGGTTATTTGTAATTTGGCTACATTTTACTCAGGAAAAATATTACATGGAAAATGTCCTTAATGTGCTTGAAAAATTTGTTAAATTATCTTGTGCTTTAAATTTACAAAATACAAGTGACAATTTTTTTCTTTTTTGCATAGGAGGGATTCCGATAAGATTTTTGTATTACTCAAACTTGGTCTCTAATTTTTTAATAGCAGCATTCTTGAAATATAATTTGAAAATCATACAATTTACTCTATTAAATTGTTTTAAAATATATTTACAGAGTTATGGAACCATCGATATCCAATTTTGTTTTCTAAATATTAAAGTACAAGTTATGTTAATTAATTAGATTGTGTTAATCACTTCACAATAAATATATCAAAACATCAGGTTGTATACCTTGAATATACACATTTTTGTCAGTTATGCCACAATGAAGCTAAAATAAGTTAAATTAGACTAAATTAAATATTCAACAAATATAATGCAACTTATAGAAGACATGAATTTTAAGAGCTTTTATAATGATATTAGTTTCTTTTAGTAATACTTTCTTCTCTGATATATTGATTGTCATCTTAAAAATTGAGCTATAATTAGCAGTATTATACATCCTAAATTACTGATTAATATACCAAATCTGGAGAGATAGATTAGACTTCTAGGATATTAAAATTTATTATAGCCTTTAAGAATATTCCATTGCTGTAGCTGAGCATGGTGGCATATGCCTGTAATCCCAGTACTTGGGAGGCTAAGATAGGAGGATTGTAGGTTAGAGGCCAGCCTCAGCAACTTAGTGAGACTCTGCCTCAAAATAAAAAAAATAAAAAAGGGCTGAGGTATATCTCAGTGATAGAGCTCCCCTGGGTTCAATCCCTAGTAACACACAAAAATAAAAAGAGAATACTTCATTGTTGCAGGACTTACTCTTTGGTGCATAGAAATATAATATGCATTCAATTGTGCATAGAAATTTGGAGCATTCAATAGCTCGAATGCTCTATCAAATGTTGTATGTGGTCAGCTGTTGCTTTAATCAATAACTCACATCTAGTCCCAATGGTGATTTGTCATTTCTATCTGTTTCTTTTGGAATAACTTAGTGAATTTTATCTTTACCAGCTCAGTAGACTGAATAGAAGCAGAAAATTTAAGCTGTCAATATTTAATAAGTGCCACAGATATGGAGGTTAGTTTAGAAAGAGGATAAAACATGCTGTTAATCATTACGCTTTTCATAATAGTACACACTGTGAACTGTGGTAGTTTGGTCACTTCTCAATGTGATTTAGAATTCAAAAATCTTTTTCTCAGCTGACACACAGAAACATTCTCTGAAGGGAAGAATATTAGCAGATACATTTGGATGTGCTACAAAACTTATTACTAGGTAGTTATTTGCATATAGGTTAATGTGTGAGTACTTTAGATGTGTGATCAGTGTACTGAAGAAAACTACAGTCATAATAGGACAATAGAAGCTGGGCATGGTGGTGCATGCCCGTGGTCCCAGTACTTGGGAGGCTGAGACAGGAGGGTCGCAGGTTCAAGGCCAACCTCAGCAACATATTTAATCATGATAGAATTCCTAGAATATCATTTCAAGGACAGGACTTTGAGCCTTCAGTATTGAAAAGTCTGAACACTGTTTCATCACGCTTCTATGCAGTTGGAAAAATATCATGATGAATGTAGTTTCTATTTGCCTGCTTTAAATTCACAAACATTGCCAAGTTCCTAATTCATTTAAAATCTAAAGTGTGTATTCATCAATATTAAATTTGGTGATGTTGTCATTAGCATTGAACAGCTGTTCTCTATTTCCACTAGGATAAGACCAGAAAGAAACAACTCTACTTGCAGCATGAAGGATACAAGCTGGGGTGACAAAATGGTCCTATTGGCCTAGTGAGATGCTTGTGCATGTTATCAAGGGAGTTGTTTGTCAATTATGTCAGAGATCTTGAAGAAATCAGTGGTATTTCTGGAAATCCATTAGGTGCAGTTTTTAATTCAAAACAAAAAGAAGAATATGATACTTTTTGAAGTTTCTTTCATCCCTATAATTCCATGCACATTTTATTATAATAAATAATTTGCTTAATTGTAGTATGTAATCATCACAAATGGGAAATGTTTTATTTCAGGACAGCAAATGCCTTAACTTACACAGCCATTTAAATACACCAACTCTGGGTCATTTAAGAAGCCATTTGGAAGAAGGAATGTTAAACTCCAGATCTAGTATTCCAACTTCCTCCTGGACACTTCTCCTGAAATACGTGCACGTCTTATGGACACTCCCAAACCTCAAAAGGCCTTTAAAAAACAAAGATATTTATAGTGTTCTCGAACTGGTTATTCATCTGTAATTGATGATTTTTCCATCTACTCAAGTGCCTGAGAGAGAATGAATCATGCATGACATTTTACCATTGTCTGTTCTTTCATATTCATCCTAAACTTTCAATTGTTTGATAAATCCTACCTCAGAAATAGACCCAATAAATCCCTTCCTCTTCACCTCCACAGTTGCTGCTTGACTTCAGCTACATCTTCCCTTTCCCCTGTAATATTGTGGCTTCAGCATTCAAGTCCCTCTCCTGGCTCCCAGGATCACCACCTCAAGATCATCCTCCACATTGCTTCTTTCTTTTTTTTTTT
Source organism: Graphiurus murinus (assembly GCA_004027655.1). Taxonomy (NCBI): domain Eukaryota; kingdom Metazoa; phylum Chordata; class Mammalia; order Rodentia; family Gliridae; genus Graphiurus; species Graphiurus murinus. Next base: position 35,484 of record PVLC010002635.1, on the reverse strand, counting down.
TTTTTCGGTACTGGGGATTGAACTCAGGGGCATTCTACCTCCGAGCTATACCCACAGCCCTATTTTTTATTCTTTATTTTGAAACCGAGTCTCACTAAGTTGCGGAGTCCCTTACTAGGTAGCTGAGGCTGGCCGCGAACCCGGATCCTTGGGTCTCAACCTCCCAAATGCTGGGATTACAAGCGTGCGCCACCACGCCCGGCCTTTCCACGTTGCTTCTTAAATGATCTTTCAAATGTATAAATGTCTTTTATGTATCGTTACTTTTTAAAATCCGTCCACAGGTCTCACTTGCATTTATAGGATCAGGTTAAAAGCCCTAATTATGAAATCTCCTCCCTGTTACCCCCTCCTTAAGTTCCCTTCCATTATTTTACTAGAATCTCTCCTCTTTTATCTAAAGTCTCTTATGTTTCCTCACCTCTTTCTAACTTCCGCATATGAGAAAAAACACAACCCTCCCTTTCTGATACTAGCTCATCTCACTTGACATAATATTCTCTAGCTCTATCCATTTTTCTGCAAAAGACATAATTTTGTTCTATTATTATTGCTGTTGTTATTTTGGTACTGGGGATTGAATCCAGGAGCTTTCTACCTCTGAACTACACCCTCAGCCCTTTTTATTTATTTATTTTGAAACAGGGTCTTGCTAGGTTGCTGAGGGTCTCACTAAGTTGCTGAGACTGGCCTTGAACCTATAATCCTCCTGTCTCAGCCTCTCAAGTACTGGGATTACAAGTGTGGGCCATCACACCTGGCTAATTTTGTTTTTCTTTATAGCTGAGTAAAATATATGAAATGATCAACACTAATCTTAATAACATGTATGAGGAGGAGGAAGGAGCTGGGTGTGATGCAGAGGGAAACGCACAATGAATGCTGTGTTCATGTATGTTTCTATCACTCTAAACAAACCTCTTTGTGATGTATAATTACTAATTACGATGCACCAATAAAAGTGGATAAAAATTCTAATTACAAGTGTTGTTTTTAAATCTCTTGATCTAGCCCTTGCCTGTATCTCTTGCCTCATCTCCTGCTACTTCTCCATATGTATTCAGAAATTGACTCACATTGAAAGAACAACTCAGGTGGTTTAAGTGGTCTGACTTTCTGTGTGGTTATTGTTTGCATCCTATTCCTTTGGAAACTTGTTTGCCTGCCCACCTAATGACCTTCAAGTTTCACCTTTGTTGTAACACTTTTCTCCTCTCCTCTTTTCTGTGCTTACTTGTCCTGTGGGTAGACATCACTGTGGTAGCACACGTAGAATCATAAGGTCATTACCACTTGTCTTTTTCACCACACTGAGTCGCAGCGGCAAGTGACAGTCCATAGAGTGCTCATTGTTGTGTCCCCCATTCCTACATCCATTTATGACATAGGTGGGGTTCAATATCTTTATTAATATTACAGATCAGGTAGAATTTGAGAGTTGGAAGGGGCTGAGCTTCTCATGCTCTGGGATTTACCTTGATTCCTTGGCTTTCTTTTAGATTTCATGGTACTATTGACTATGTCTAAAGGTCAACTTAAAGGACAAATTAACACAATTGGAACAGTAATTGTAGAAAGCTATCCGTAAGTCAGGCTTATTTCTTCCAGTCAATACTTAACCCTGATTTTAGACAGGACTCATTGAAGACTAGTCCATCTCCAGAAAACTGACCATTGGATTTTTCCTGGGAAAATTTGTCAAAATTTAAACTAAAAACATCTTAGGATGAAGATGAAAACATTAATTTTTTTTCTTTTTTCTTATCTTTACCTTCTCTCTCTCTCTCTCTCTCTCTCTCTCTCTCTCTCTTTTTTTTTTTTTTTTTGCTGTGCTGGGGATTAAACCAAGGGACATTCTACTTCTGAGTTAAACATTTATCCTTATTTTTTAAATTTTTGAAATATGTTCTCAGTAAGTTGCTAAGGGTCTCGCTAAGTTGCTGAGGCTGATCTCCAACCTGGGATCTTCCTGTCTCAGCCTCCCAAGTACTGGATTACAAGTGTGGGCCACCATGCTGGGCCTAATATTTCTTTCTTTTTTTTTCCCGGTACTGGGGATTGAACTCAGGGGCATTCTACCTCCGAGCTACACCCCCAGCCCTATTTTTTAATTCTTTATTTTGAAACAGGCTCTCACTAAGTTGCGGAGTGCCTCACTAAGTAGCTGAGGCTGGCCGCGAACCTGGATCCTCCGGTCTCAGCCTCCCGAATGCTAGGATTACAAGCGTGCGCCACCACGCCCTGCTCATATTTCTTAACATTATATAGATAAGTAAGTTCTTTCCTTCAGAACTCATTTTTTAAATATAAGCATATTTGCCATTTGTTGGTGAACCAATAAGCCACGGCCTAAAAAGGAATTAGTTAATCTGTAGAAAGTTGGATTTTACCAAAATAAGGTTCATGACATGGAACTGTTTTGCAAATTAATTACACTTTTATAAGATGAATTTATTTTCCATATATTTTGTGTGTGGTAAAATATACATAATATATGAATTACAGTTTTAAGCCTATAGTTCACTTGGAGTAAATACATCCATAATGTTGTACAACCCTCACCACCATCCATCTGTATACTCTTTTCATCATATAACCGAATTCTTTCTTCCTTCCGTCCTTCCTTCTTTCTTTCCTTCCTTTCTTGTTTGGTGCTGGGGATTAAACCCGGGGGCATTCTACCTCTGAGCTACCTGAGCTAAACCCTCAGCTGTATTTTATTTTTATTTGAAAACAGAGCCGGGCGTGGTGGCGCATGCTTGTAATCCCAGCATTCGGGAGGCTGAGACCGGAGGATCCGGGTTCGAGGCCAGCCTCAGCTACCTAGTGAGGCACTCCGCAACTTAGCGAGACTCGGTTTCAAAATAAAAGAGTAAAAAATAGGGCTGGGGGTGTAGCTCGGAAGTAGAATGCCCCGACTTCAATCCCCAGTGCCGCAAAAAAAAAAAAAAAAAAAAAAAAAAAGTTAAAAAAAAAGAATAAGTTATTGAAGGCCTTGCTAAATTTTTGAGGCTGGCCTTGAGTATGTGATCCTCCTGTTTCAGGCTCCCAAGTACTGGGATTACAATCCTATGCACCACCACTCCTGACATTATAATTGAAATTCTATACCAATTATATAACGACTTCCTATGCACTCCACTCTTGAGCCTCTGACAGCTACCATTCTCCTTTTTGTCTCTATGATTTTGATTACTCATATATGTATATATGTATCTCATATAAGTAGAATCATATAGTATTTGTCTTTTTATGATTGTCTTCTCACTTAGCAACATGTTTTCAAGATTTATCCATGTTGTAGCATATGCTAAAATTTTATTACTTTTTCGGGTCAACAACACTGCATTTATGTATGCACCACATTTTGCTTCTCCATTCATCTGTTGATAGACACATGGGTTGTTCTACGGTTTAACTATTGTGAATAAATGTTGTTATGATATGGATATAGAAATACCTCTTTGGGAGCCTACTTTCAATTCTTTGGGGTATATACACAAAGTAAAAAAAATACAAAAATAAAATTGCTGTATCATATGGTAATTATATTTTTAATTTTAGGAGAAACGGCCACATTATATTTTCCACATGCTGTTGTTGAATATAGTGTTTTCTATGTTTGTCAGATATAGCAAATTTATTGTGTTTTCTACATTCTCTAATTTCTTATTTGTCTCCTGATTGATCTATTCAATACTCAGTATTAATTATTAAATTATCCCACTGTTATTGCAGAACTATCTCTTCTTTCAATTCTGTCTATTTTCAGTTGATAATTTTTGGTGGCTTTTTTATTAGGCACATAAATGTTTATACTTGTTATATCTTCTGGGTATACTGAATCTTTCCTTTTTTTTTTTCCTTAATACTGGGGATTGAACCCAGGGGCATTCTACCTTTGAGATACACTCTCAGCCTTTTTTAGTTTTTATTTTGAAACAGGGTCTCACTAAGTTGCTGAGGCTGGCTGTGAACATGCAATCTTCCTGTCTCAGTCTCCCAAGTACTGAGATTACAAGCGAGTACCACCAAGCCCAGTTTACATTGAATCTTTTGTTGTTAATATATAATGTCCTTCTTTGTCTCTTATAACCTATTTTGATTTAAAATCCACTTTGTCGCCGGGCGTGGTGGCGCACACTTGTAATCCCAGCATTCGGGAGGCTGAGACAGGAGGATCCGGGTTCGCGGCCAGCCTCAGCTACCTAGTGAGGCACTCCGCAACTTAGTGAGACTCAGTTTCAAAATAAAGAATAAAAAAAAAAAAGGGCTGGGGGTATAGCTCGGAGGTAGAATGCCCCTGAGTTCAATCCCCAGTACCGCAAAAAAAAAAAATAAATAAATAAATAAATAAATAAATAAATAAAATAAAATCCACTTTGTCTGATATTAGCATAGTCATCCATGTTCTTTTTGGTTACTATTTGTATTTATTACCTTATGTGGTTACTATTTGTATGTATTACAAACATATTATTATGTTTTTATTTTTAATCCTTTCCGCAATGTCTTTTGATTCAAGAAATTAATGTATTCACATTTAAAGTAATCACTTTAAATCACTAGACTGTCAGGGTGGCACACACCTGTAATCCCAGTACATGGGAGACAGAGACAAGTCCAGTTCCTCAGGAGGAAGATAGAAGACTTGAGACCAGCCTCAGAAATTTAGCAGGATCTTGTTTAAAAAATAAAATAAGGCTGGGTGTATAGCTCAGAGGTAGAACGTCTCTGGATTCAATCCACTGTACCAAAAAATAGTAACAATAATAAAGTAATAAGTAATCAGGAGGGACTTCTGACATTTTTCTGTTTTCTACATGCCTCATACCTTTGTTTGTCCCTGATTTTCTGCATTACTGTCTTCATTTCTTTGGTTGATTTTTTGGTAGCAAAATATTTGTCTTTCTCTAATATTCTTTTGTGTATATTCTATAACTATTTTCTTTGTCATCACCATGGGGGTTACACTTAATATTCTAAATTTATAACACTAAAGCCGGGTGTGGTGGCACATGCTTGTAATCCCAGCATTCGGGAGGCTGAGACCAGAGGATCCGGGTTCACGGCCAGCCTCAGCTGCCTAGTGAGGCACTCCGCAACTTAGTGAGACCTGGTTTAAAAATAAAGAATAAAAAATAGGGCTGGGGGCATAGCTCGGAGGTAGAACGCCCCTGAGTTCAATCCCCAGTAAAAAAAAAAATTATAACACTAATTTTAGTTGATATCAACTTAATTTCAATATCCTACAAAACTCTTCTCCTCTATAGATACATTTGAATCTAATAATGTAGTGACTTGCAAAATCAAAATCTCTCCCTTTCCCAATATTTGCTGGTTTTGTTTTTTTTTTGTTGTTGTTGTTATTACTTGTATATTGTTGTAGGCTGTCTCTGTGCTGAGAATCAGTCTGAAGTATAAACACCTAAGGCCTTCATAGGTCTATTCTGAACCTACTTCTTTTTCTGGGCATGTATGGTCACTTTTTATATCTATATCTATATCTATCTATCTATATCTATCTATCTGTCTATCTATCTATCTATGCAGTTAATTTATTGTCTTGCACCTGAAAGGGGTAAAAGTGATAAATGAAGGGAGAAAAAAAAGGGTACTGTCTCTTGATGTCCCCTGGAAGTTATTTCAACCAGAAAGGGGAAGACTAGCAACAATGAAGGAAGAAGCAACAGAAATGACCACCCTTTCTTACCACTCATGTGATCAGAAATAGCAATCAACATCCAGAGCCCAAATCCTTGATATTTGGAGAACAGGGTCTTTTTTTTTGCTGACTTTGGCTCCCACAAGCTATGTGTGGCTGCTATGGGAACATGTGCACAACTGCCTGCCAATGGATTGGGGCTGGGTGCTGGCTAGCTACTACTTTTTCCATGTCTGAAATTGATAAAAATTAACCACAATTTGGCATCCAAATGTTCCCCTAGAGATTCCAAGCCTTCATCAGACCCTAGAGTTTCAAGATAGTTAAATTAAATCCTGTAGTGCAATTGTCTGGGTGAAGTGACATATTTCTGCTGCTTTTTTCCCTATTTTCCTTGAATTCTGTCTCCATAAAATGCAGTTTTAAATACTGGACATGGTGTTCCATGCCTGTAGTTCCAGTAGTTGGGAGACTGAGACAGGATGATCACAGGTTTGAGGCCAGCCTCAGAAACTTAGTAAGACCTTCAGCAACCTAGCAAAACCCTGTTTCAAAATAAAAAAGAATAGGGATTTAACTCAGAGGTAGGATACCCCTGAGTTCAATTCCCAGGTCCCACATCAGTGAGGGGAGATTTAATTTTCTATATATTAACAAACCATATGAGATTATTTGGAACTTTTTTGTAGCAAACATATAAACAGTCCCAGGAGTCTTCCTTATTTAAAGCAATGATCATGCTTCATAATGATTCAATCACTGCATCTCTGATGGATTGTGGTTTAGTCTCTAGTAGATCATGGCCAGACTTGAGTTACTGGCTACCTCAGCAGGCAGTCTGCTCCTTGGTTCATAATTTGATATTCATAAGATATTTCCTCATATTAAGTTGTCACTTCTTTCAGATTCATCCTCTAAAGTTTCATGGACTAAGTACATTACTTCTTCTATATGTTAGTCAAATTTTTAATAATAGGTATCAAGTGTCCCCCAACTTGTTTTCTCATCCTAAACATTGGTTGCCTGATTCTGGAAATACTTTCAAAACCAGTGCCAAGCTGGTTGTGGTGACTCATGCTTGTAATCCCAGAATTTGGGAGGCTGAGACAGGAGGATCATGGGTTCGAGACCAGCCCCTGAAACTCAGTGAGACTCTCAGTAATCTATTGAGATGCTGTTTCAAAACAAACAGACAAACAAAACAAATAAATATAAAACGGGCTGGGAGGGTGTAGTTTGGAGACAGAATGCCCTTTAGTTCAATCCCCAGTACCAATAAACAAACAAATAAATAATAAACAAACAAACAAACAAACAAATAAATAAATAAATAAAATTGTGCCAAAAATTGCATATGGTACTGCAGGTGTGGTCTATTTTGTGGTGGGACTGTTGTGATTCATGATCATATTCTATATATGTGACTGAAGCCAATTTCTGGATGAATGATTGGTAACTATGTGGGTCTTTTTTTTTCCAGAAGAAATATCTGCATGCAACTTGATTTATATATGGCAATGTAGGCCATTTTCGCTTAGCTCCTATTTGAACTTCTTTCACACTTTCTTACAGAATTTTTCCTTAAATCTGAAACTAATTAATTTCCACTGTTGCAAGTTCTGACTGTTTTAATCGGCTTTCTAAGCTCACTTTAAAACTCCATTCCCTGTTTTGATAAACCTCCCCTCCTACTTTCCCTGTGTTCTACATAATTTAAAACAGGTCTTGGAGACAACCTGTAAATAAGTAAATAAATAAAGAAGCTTAAGATAAGCAGAAAATAATTTAAATGTCCAATAATAGAAAGCAAATAGCGGCTACATAAAGAAGTATTATCAGCAGAGAATTCTGCTTTTTAAATTAAGACTAGAGTGAAAAGTAGCCTTTTAATTTGAAAAAAATGTCATGAGGGAGCTTAATTCTTAAGTAGAAACATGTTCCTAATTGAATAATTAACTTTAAAAATTATGGACTATTTTTGTAGCCAGCACTGAAAATATGCTATAAATATCTACATTTGCTCTATTATTTTAATTTTACCAATAAAGTTTCGAAGCAAAATTTTGCCCATGAAACATTTGCTACTTGTTAACAAGGATATTGTTTTATATGTAAATCTAAACTGATTAAAAAATCAAAGTAGCCCAATGTTTGATTGTTTGCTTTACCAAACAATTCATTATGTGCTTTCTCTTGCCTTTTTATTTTTTAATGAAAAGCAAAAAAGAAAAGAAAAGCTTCTACACTGAGAATGCTATTTATCCAATATCCAAGAAAAGCCTGTTTGGATGGATGACTTTTAGTTCTGTATAGACTCTGGATCCACTTTTCTAAATTCTAAGACTATACTAGACAGAGAAGGCAGGTTTTCTGTTAATTGAAAATATCTTTGTAAAAAATTCAGTAATGCAAGTATTAAAAGTGTAATGTCTACTTGTTATTGAAGTGTATTATTAAAAATGGCTTGCCCTATTTGTAACTCGCCTGTTCCTTTTATATCATGCTTTTATTTTTTTTTTTCAAGTTCGTTAACACATCAGTGGGAAACTGAATTGAAAGACCATGTTTTTCACACAGCACTTTTCATGATTTCCCTGGCAGTTCTGAAGTGAAATGCGAACTTTGGTAATGCTAAAATATCAAAACATGGTAGGCTTTTTCCCAGCACATTATTGGAAGACTTTTTCTCTTTCTTTTTCTTTAATTGACACATGAAAAATCTATTTATCACAGGCATTTTCTACTACATGGGAAAAATGTTAACCTGTAGGAGTGACAGATGATTTTGAAAATGTATAACTTTAATTGTTACTTCTTTTGTTGAGCTATGAAGACCTCATTAGATAATGGTGATGTCTTTTGTGACATTTCAATGTTCTGTCAACGCTTCTATGTCAAATAATTCAAGTTTATTAACTGCATATGCTTACTGTAAGTTAAAGCTTCTTTGCTTCTGATAAAAAGAAGCTTTTGCAATTACAATTCAACTATTCATTAAAAGGGAGTTTTTATTCTGTGGTCTTTCCTCCAAATACTTACAAGGTTTACTCTACCTATGTATAAGATCAAAACATTTTCTAGTAATTTTCTTTAACACAATAAATATGGTCTCGATTTACATATTGTCTTGTAACTTTATGGATATCTTGTTTGTAATTGAATGAAGATTGGCAATTATGAGCACATATATGAGCCAAGAAAAACTAATGTTTTCAGGTAAATAGATTGAAAAAGAATGTTCTGTTTATTTAGGTTTTTTTAGTCGCTCCATCTTTTACCACTTCTCTCAATTCTCCATCCTTTCACCAAACACATATGTTAAAATTCATAATTATTTGTCATTCATTTTCAAATGTGAAAGTGTTCACATTTCAGGATTATACTCAGCCGGGCGAGGTGGCGCATGCTTGTAATCCCAGCACTTGGGAGGCTGAGACCAGAGGATCCGGGTTCACAGCCAGCCTCAGCTACCTAGTGAGGCACTCCGCAACTTAGTGAGACCCTGTTTCAAAATAAAGGATAAAAAAAATAGGACTGGGGCTGTAGCTCGGAGGTAGAATGCCCCTGAGTTCAATCCCTAGTACCGCGATAAATAAATAAATAAATAAATAGTATCCTCTCTCTAGGTAATGAGTATAATGTGTTTTATTCATACCATAGAATGAATTTACTGCAAATAATTTAAAAATTCTTAAATGGTTCTGTTAAACTGTTAAGAGAGACTGTTAAATTCCTAGTACTAATAATTTTGTATTCAGTAAGATCTAATATTTTTGGAGAAGTTGGTTCTGAATACTTCTTTTAACAAGACTCAAAATAACATCATTGAAATTTAACCTGAATTTTTCATTCTTCTCTTTCAGAAGAATAAATTTAAGTAAAGAGATTTTTTTTTCTGAATGTTTTGAAGATATCTAAAGCTTTTACAACTATGGACTCAACCATACCTTTTCAACTCAACTTATACCTATAAAATCAGGGAGCAAGATCTTATGCTGAGTGGTTGCCAAATGTTAGTTGTGGATAATAAGATAGTTAAGCTTCTTTATGGAGATTAGAAAAGTTTTAGCATATAACCAGAAATCTAGGTATTCAACTTTCAGTAGGCAAAGAGAGAAGAGGAAGACATTCTAATGGGTTGTAATGGTATAAACAGGCCAACTGACCAAGATTTAAGGAGAGTCCCCAAATCTGCCCAATAGCCATGTACTACACACCACACACACACACACACACACACACACACACACACACACACACACACACAGAATATAGGATTCCCAGTACCAAAAAGAAAATAAAAGAATGTGGGATCTACGTGTGTGTGTGTGTGTGTGTGTGTGTGTGTGTGTGTGTGTGTGTGTGTGTATGTGTTGCTGGGGATGAAACCAAGGGGTATTCTTCCTCTGAGCTGAGCTACTATTTTACTTTTTATTTTGAAAGAGGGTCTCTCTAAGTTGTGGAGGGATTCACCAAGTTACTGCTTCAGTATCCTCAATTGTAAAGAATAGTTTATGGTATGGCCCACTTTGTGAAGATGAATTGGGTTACTTTGTATTATGTTCCTATATAGGGTGACCAGCAAAATTAATGAATCACTCACTGAAATGTGAAAGTCCTGCAAAGGCTTCAACCAGGTACCCACTAAGTGGGAATGTGAACCACCATATTTCAGAAAGTTTTACAGCTGTAGGGTCCACATAGAAATTAATTCCAAGCACCTGACTTTCCTAGCAGTTCAGTAAAATTAAGTTATTTGACTTGATGCATAAGTCACACTTCCCGTTACATCACCAAGCACCCCTGCACTGAGGTAGTGGTGAGTGTACTTTCATGGCTGAAGGACACCCAGACACAAACAATTCCAAGGCAATGTGCCATGGTCTGAATCAGGCTTGGCATATATGACTCTAGGAAGGCAATTTTCTTCGGTTTATGTGAGGCCTGTTGATATTATTGCAGTTTATTTGCCTGTAGAGTAAATTTACATTGCCAAAAGATAAGTTTGACACTTTCATTCGTACTGACGCAGCCAGTGAATATACAATTTTTTCGTTCTGCATCAACTAGTCTCCTTGATGCAAAGTCACTCAGTGAAAGCGACTTTTCTTTTCTCAATCAATTTTCTCTCTGAAAACAAACATTCACTGAACTAGTGGGAGTTTTCCTCCCCTCACAACAGATTTAGACCTGCTGGCTTTTCACAATGTGGTGTGCTTTGCAAGGGAGTTGATATAAATTCAGAAAAAAATTCAGGGGCTGCCCAAATAGCCATGTCTTCCAGTCTGGATACCAGAATGGCTGCTGACGAAGATTTATTTATACTGACACACATCAGTAATTCATTCATATGTGATGGAAGAAAGTATATAGAACTTTTTGAAAAATCTGGGCTGAGACCAGGTTTTCATAGTGGGATTACAAGTCAAAATGTTTGTTTTCTCCTCTCCCATTCCCATTTGTTAAAACAAGATTCAGAAAATATTGGGTCCAAGATTGGCTTTTGAAACCAGAATCTTCCATTTAGAAAATCGAGCTGCATCTGAATATAGAGTACAGAAAAGGCTATAAGAGAAGCCAACAGGACCCCCTGAGTCACAGAATCCTCAAGACTCTAGCTATTTTCATGTAATGCTCTGTCCAATATGGTCTTTACTCTCTTATTGTACTAGGGAGTCTTTGCTAGTCTTTCATGAAGGACAGAAGTTAATAGAAAGTGCTTTGGAAACTTATACATTCATCCAGAAACATACATACATTACTTGCCAAGCTCTGAGTAATAAAAGTGACAGCCATTGTGGTGAATTAAATTTATTCTATGAGACTACTACTCAAGATAGGAGACTCCCTGCAAGTCTGAGATAATGCTGGTGCTTCCATTTTAGACTGTATCCTTCCTCAATTTTGCTTAATCTATGAAACCAAATATGCAGGCTAGTTCATTAAATAAAACCCAATGTGTTCCTGTGGACATAGAGGTCTTTTAGAAGTGTTAATTATAGGAATCATAAGGAAATATTCTATTTACAATGTTAAATTGTAGCTTTCCTATAGGAAAAGAAGCTATTCAAATAATGGGAAGACTTCAGAAATGCTCTGGTTTGTTAAAATTATTTAAAAAGAACTACTTTTAAGACACTTCAACAACTTCCATTATGACATACATGTCTTGGTAGAGATGGAATGTTTGACTTTGGAACATCACTAGGTAACCATTTAAGTATGCACACAGAGCTTTCCATCATTAAAAATATGATAGCCAAGCCGAGTGTGGTGGCACACACTTGTAATCCCAGTTCTTAGGAGGCTGAAACAGGAGGATTCCAGGCTCAAGGCCAGCCTCAGCAACTTAGTAAGACCCTGTTTTAAAATAAAAAAATAAAAAGGGCTGGTGGTGTAACTTAGAGATGGAATGCCTTTGAGTTCAATGCCTTTGGGTTCAGTCACCAGTAACCAAACCAAACAAATATATATATATATATATATATATATATATATATATATATAGTGTATATATTATATATAAGCATATAATATATATAATATGATAGCCAAAATAAGGTATGTACTTCAATCCTCCTTCAAATGGAGGTGGAATATATAGGGTCATGCTCATATTGGTTCTTTTTTTTTTTTTTTTTGGCTGCAATGAGGATTGAACCCAGGGACATTATACCACTGAGGTACATCCCCAGTCCTTTTTTATTTTTTGTTTTGAAACAGGGTCTGTCTTGCTATTGCTTAGAGTCTTGCTAAATTGCTGAGACTGTCCTTGAACCTGTAATTCTCCTGTCTCAGCCTCCCAAGTACTGGGATTATGGGAGTGCACCATCAAGCCTGGCTCAAATTGGTCCTTAAGTCAAAATAATTTGTAACGTGTTGCTTACATTTCACCAGAAATTACTCTCTTGGCTGCCATTTCTCCTTCAATCTATTTCTGTACCATCATGAGGATATCACCATGATCATTTGGCTTAGGAGAAGAAATCTCAAGTTTGATTTATAGAAGTTTATGCACAGCATACTATTAGAAGATAAGAGTAGATTATTGTCACATTACATCTCCATTTGAGGGCAGGGGTTCCACTAAAGGGCAATGGGAAAGGACAATCCTTTATTTGGGCAGAGTTCTAAGCATGTATCTGGAAGCCCAGTTTGTCTCAAGAGAGAGCAAAGTGGCCTGAAGAATCCATCTATACTCATTCATAGACAACAGCTATTGTCCATGATCAGGGGCTTGAGAGTAATAAACTTAGAGGGTTGACAAGAGGTCTGGGGAAGAGAAATTTGGATGGAGTTCTTAGAATGATATCAAATAGGTAAAATATTTGTATGTTAAGTGAATTCTCACCAAAAGGCACTTACTGCAGAGAAGGTTTTCAATAATCAGGTAGACACAATGACCCATGCAGTGGATGTTGGTTAACTTCTATCCTCAGCCACTCCAGGCATTACTTAAAATGACTCATGGAAAAAAATGGACTTGGTGATTGAGATGGAGAATATGCATATGCTCGCTTACATAGATTTTTCCTCTCCAAGACATTTCTGGCTACCATTACCATTGAGTTCATAGTCAACCCAAAGTAGTAGCTAATACAGATTGCCCTCCATATCTTGGAGGATCTGTCAGCTACTTTCCATCATGGTGGGGAGGGTTTATTGACAGAGATTTGCCTTCACTGTAATAAAAACCTATTTTGGATTCTCCTTCATTTCCTGACATGCTTTGGTCAGCATCCTGTCCGTGAGCTTATGCATGCCTTGGTCAGCATCTCTCTTGGTCAACATTCTCACTGCTGTGACCCAATAAACCTGACCACACAATTTAAAGGAAGGAAGATTTATTTGCTCACAGTTTTTGAAGATTTCAGAGTTTCAGTCTATGTGAGGCCAGGTCTTCAAAGCTCAGGGCATGAAGGTGGGAAGCAGAGAGAGGGAGAGAGGAAGAGTTCTGCTCTCACACCACAGAGGCCAGAATCAAGAGAGCAAGAAAACAATGGGAGAAAGGACCATATATAATCCCAAGGCCACACCCCCAAGACCTACTTCCTCTAGCTGCACCCTACCTGCCTAGGTTATCACCCAATAAATCCACTAAAATGGATGTATCCACTGATAATATTACAACCATTATGACTTAATTATATCAAATCTGAACATTAACACATGAGTTCTTCAGGGAACATTCTATATATAAAAATAATATCATCACAGCTTGCCATAGAGTATTGCTTTCAAATGAGGATTGAATTTATGGTGAAAGTCTGAATACTAATGGGCTGACATTCTCCGAATTCCATCCTTGTATCCTATCACTCAGAATATTACTCCCAAGTGTCTTTAGTCTCTACTTCAAGTTTTCAAGCTCACTTTGCAATTTCCTATCATCACACTTTGGCTCATGCAGTTACATCTGCCTTCATTGTCATTATTTCTTGTCAAATCCCTCTTTTGAGGACAGTCCCAAGCTCCAAACTTGCTCTTCTGAACCCCTTTGGAACTTTGCCCCATCTCTCTATTGGTACTTACTCAATATTTTATTGTAGTTATTTGCATACTTGTCTACATTGCAAAATTGCAAGTATCACAAGGGCAAGACCTACATCTTACTGTTCCTTGCATCCCTCATGGGTCCGTGTACCCAGTAGGACCTCAATGAACATTTACTAAACTGAATCATATTTAACAACAAATAGCTTTGTAATAATGGGTGAGAAAGATGAGAAACAAAATTAACTAAGTATTACCTACTGTAATATTTCTTTCAATAGTGTTTATTATATGGATATACATAGTAAATAATCTGGAAAGGAGAGCTGTCCTTTCTTGTTTATCCAGCAAAAGTTGTAGAGAGGAAAGAAAAATGGTAATGGAAGCCTGTAACTGGTAGGTGACTAAGATTCCCTATACAAAAGAGAAAATATGTGTAGAAATTAAACCAAATTTCCCTGAACTACAGAAAAATGATGTGGAGTTGGGAAGACAAATTTTGTTCCAAATTTTGAGACAAAATTTCTAATGTGTGAGTATAAAGAAAGCACATTTCCATTCCCCTGTTCAGATGAAAGGTTTCTTATTATAGTTAAATAGAAAATATACAGGGACTTTTTTTCAGCAATATTAAAGCAAGAAGGATTTTTGCTTATTTTTCTAGTAGGAAGGGGTGGAAATTGAGGATGCAGTACTCTTTTCTTTAAACTGGGGATTGAACCCGGGGGCATTCTACCTCTGAACTACACCCCCAGTTGCTTTTTATTTTTTATTTTGAAGCAGGATCTCACTAAGTTGCTGAGGTTGGACCCCAAACTGAGATCCTCCTGTTTCAGCCTCCAAAGTACTGGAATTACAGGCCTGTGCTACCACGCCCAGCTGAGGATGCAATATTGAATAAATAAATTATCTTGCTACCCTGGGCTTTGATTTCTGACATCTTAATTGTTTATTTTGGTGAACCAGTGGGATTTAAGTGAAAATAAATAAATTAACTTTATATGTGTTCATTCTTGAATATAAATATGAAGTAGAAAGTCTTTGAATATCAGAACTTAGTAAAAAATTAAAGAAACTTAGCCTGTCATGGTGGCACATTTATGAAATCCCAGTATTTGGGAGGCAGAGACAGGAGGATCGCAGATTCGAGGCCAGCCTCAGCAACTTAGTGAGACCCTGTTTCAAAATAAGAAATAAAATAGGGCTAGGGGAGTAACTTAGAGGTGGAATGCCCCTGGGTTCAACCTCCAGTATCAAACAAACAAACAAATAAAACAATGAAAAGAACTTAAGCTATCTATCAAATATACCATATACTCAAGCAGTATGCATTAGTGGTGACTTTCTTCAAATATGTCAAAACCCACTAGTGATCCTTTATTTACTTTCTACAATATCTGAAAACAAATGGAATCAGTCACAATGAATTATGCCTAAGCAAAATACAGTTGTATTGTTGGAGAAGGTGGATCCCCTCTAAAAATATAAACAAGAATACTGGATATTATTTGATGGGTGGAGCAAGATGAATGATGTTCAATTAGATCATAGATGCATTTTAACTGAATGTTCCATGGGAAGAATATATACATAAAGTGGGGAAGTTCAAGGTGCTGATGGGGCACTAGATTAGCTTAATGACACCCATCATTCCCACTGGAATAAAAAAAGAAAGCCATGATTTAAGGGTGATTGTTTACATTTAAGAGTTGTAATTTTTGAAATGCATAATTCTATTTTGGCAGAAAATAATTTTTGGGGGGGTTCTGGCGGCTGAACCCAGGGGCATTCTACCTCCGAGCTATACCCCCCAGTCCTATTTTTTATTCTTTTTTTTTTGCGGTACTGGGTATTGAGCTCAGGGGCATTCTACCTCCGAGCTATACCCCCAGCTCTTTATTTGAAACAGGATCTCATTAAGTTGCGGAGAGCCTCCCTAGGTAGCTGAGGCTGGCCGCGAACCTGAACCCGGATCCTCCAGTCTCAGCCTCCCAAGTACTGGGATTACAAGCGTGCGCCACCACACCTAGCTAAAAAATAATTATTTAATGTAAATGTATTACTCAGTTGAAAATGGGAGGCCAAATTTCAAGGCAAGAATTCAACTTTGTTGGCCCCTCAGACAAACTGGTTAATGGATGTTTTGTATGGCTCCTCCTACTGGCCAATATAGATTTATATATAGGCTGGGATTACCCATTATCAATTTTGTTAATTCAAAAATAATTAATTCTATTTATTATTTAAGTAAGGGCATTCGAGAAAAAAATCAGTTTTTTTTTTTTTTAGGTATTAGATTAGAAAGTATATCTCTCAATCAGATTTGAGAAGTAATGTCAAGCAAGCTGTGATCCAAATCACTGCCCTAAATGTTATCTAAGAATTTGCCATTAATTTTTTTTATGAGGTTGGGCATGGTGGTAAATGCCTATAATCCCAGTACTTGGGAGGCTGAGACAGGAGGTTTGCAGGCTTAAGGTCAGCCTCAGCAATTTAGAGAGATTGTCAGCAACTAAGTGAGACCTTGTTTCAAAAATAAAAAATAAAAAGGGCTCAGAGTGTAGCACAGAGATAGAATGCCCCTGAGTCCAATCCCTAGCATCAACCTCCCCCAAAAAAGAGAGAATTACTTTTGGGGCCATAATGCTTCATCTTTACTATTCATGACTAGGGTGAACTTTTCTCATGCATATGATACAATGAGAAAGGAAATAAACATTTAAAGAAATTATATGTATGATTCACTACCATCAAATATGCTTTAAGGGAATGTAGAGTGTGCAGATATTTATTATCTATTTAATTAGTCTAGTCAACCTAAATTTTCTGAGATTGTGGTTTGAATTTCCACACTGACTTAAACTCAACTATGGCTGTTCAATTCACTGTATCATAGAACCAATAAAATATTATTATGGCTTTAATTTCTACATAGTCTCATTTTTCCTCCTTAACATCATCAAATGTTGATTAAGGCCTTATAAATATGTCTCGAAGACACTAGGTAAAAGACATAGTCTCTGTCCTTTATGAGTGTAGTTATTGAGACAAGATATATACATCAAAATGGTGGTACATACCTGTAATTCCAGTACTTGGGAGGCTCAGACAGGAGGATCTTAGGTTTGAGGCCAACCTCAACAACTTAGGGAGAATTTTAGTAGCTTAGTGAGATCTTCATCGTCTTAGTAAGACCCTGTTTCAACATAAAAAATTTAAAAAAGGGCTAGGGATGTATCTCGGAGGTAAAATGCCCCTGGGTTCAATCTCCAGTACAAAAATAAAAATATTATCAGTGTAAAAATTTCTAATCAAGTGGTGTAAACACAAGAGCTAATAGCTCTAGACTCCACAATCAATTGAAACCCTGGCCAGCTCCCTTGAAAGGAAGTAACAAGGGCAATTGAGCAAAAGATTTTGGCGAGATAACTACAAAGATTTTACTGCCCCTGGAAAATAGCTAAAAGGTCATTCCCAAAGGAAAACCCACCACTAGTGTTTTCTTTGTATCTTAAGATCTGAAAGAAATA
Source organism: Graphiurus murinus (assembly GCA_004027655.1). Taxonomy (NCBI): domain Eukaryota; kingdom Metazoa; phylum Chordata; class Mammalia; order Rodentia; family Gliridae; genus Graphiurus; species Graphiurus murinus. The sequence continues at coordinate 17,796 of PVLC010002635.1, read as the reverse complement.
TTAGATGGCATTACATAATGTTACAATTTCTCCCCATTAAATTCCTGAACTTTAAAAATAAACCGCACTTTTTCATTTTATTCTTCATTCTAAAATGAGTATTTACTTCCCTTTCTCTTAAGTTATTCTCATTGATTCTTGTTTCTCATGATAGTTTTTTTTGATAAGTTTGATACAACCCTTCATTATTTGCTTTCTGTTTCCCTCCCTCCCTCCCCTCCCTCCCTCCCTCCCTCCCTCCCTCCCTCCCTCCCTTCCTTCCTTCCTTCCTTCCTTCCTTCCTTCCTTCCTTCCTTCCTTCTTTCCCTTCTCTCTCTCTCTCTCTCTCTCTCTCTCTCTCTCTCTCTCTCTCTCTCTCTCTCTCTCTCTCCCTTGTGTGTGGGTGATTTTGGGAATTGCACTCAGGGACATTCTATCTTCAAGCTGTATGTCCAGCCCTTTTCATTTTTTATTGTGAAACAGGGCCTCACTAGGTTGCTGAAAGTCTTAATAAGTTGCTGAGACTGTCCTCAAACCTGAGATCCTCCTGTCTCAGCCTCCCAAATACTGGGATTACAGATGTGTGTCACCTCTCCAGATCATGATTTGCTTTCACCTTTTTCCCTTATTTTCTTGAAATTGCTTAATACTTAAAAGGCCATTGAATAGCTTCCCTATGAATTTCAGCATTTTTTGCATCAACATCATCTCCACACTCTGTAATTCATATTCCATGGAGAGGACAAGAGATGTAACTTTAGGAGCTTCCAGAGATGGCAGACCCTGAGATCACTTGTCAATAATTTTCAGGAAAACCTAGATCCTCAACTAGTCTAAGGTTAATTCTAGTCCCTCCAGGGTTTTGCCTCCTCTCTCCACTTTGTAGCTTATAAATTAAATTGGCTTTTCATCCTCACAGCCCCAAACCTTAGTTCCTGCCTGCCCTTCTCTCTGCCAAAGACTACCAGATACATATTTGATTTTGTCTGACAGCTTTGTGATTGTTTTCATGAGAATTTAATGACTTTTTTATGCTGTAACTGCCTCTTTGATTATCTCTCAGGTTTCGATGTTTCTAACAAAAAAACATGTCATTGGAACACACAGGGAATTTAGACAAAACGCTATGGTAGTAAAATCTCAAAACAAGCTCAAATTCTTAAGTGACTTCTCACCATTCAAATTGGTTGGTATTGTGACACCAAACATGGCATATTTACTCCTAATAAGAAAGCTGGTTTGCATTTTGGGTTGTTCTAGTTCAACAAATGTTTCTGTGTGTCAAGGAGGCACGAATTAAAAAAAATAAATCATGCACTGTCAACTCACTAGGTGCACAGAGCCAATTAAAATGACATATACAAGTAGCTGTGCTTAGTTTTATTTTTCCAATGTGGGTAGAAGAATAAGAATATGAAAATTTTAGCCAAATTAAAGCAGGATGTATGGATGGGAAAGTTAGTGGTTGTCTTAGAATGAGTTGAGAAAAAAAAATTAAAGGTGCATATGATTCTTGGGTTATCAGTGGGATATTTTTGAAGTGTTCCATTGTCTCAGATGCAATAAATGAAGAGTTGAATGGTTTATAGGAAATTCTATTAGAACTTAGTAAATAATTATAAAATGCTGGGTGCCGCAGCAAATATTTTGTGACCTGACATGCATTCTGCGCACTGAGACTCTTGTTACAAACATTATCTGCAAGCTTTTCCTGGGATGCCACAATGACACTAATGACAATGTAATTGTTTGAGAAATAACATAGCTCTAGCACTTTAAAATATATATATATATATATATATATATATATATATATATATATATATATATACTTTTATTGGTGCAGTGTAGTCTCACATCATAATGCAGTTCCGAGTGATAGTGACATACATGCGCACAGCACTTGGTGAGCTTCCCCCTTCCCCAGCTCCCTCCCCACTCTCCCCTTCCCCATGCAGGGTATTGAGGTTGGCATTGGTATTCTCACATATGTACATAATGTCCATGGAAGTGATTCCTTCATTCATCCTCCCTGCGTATCCCCTCCACTTCCCTCCCTTAAACCCCCTCCGTCACTCTACTGGGTTTTTTCTTCCTTTATCTGAAGTCTTTCTTGTATCCCTATTACTCCCTAGCTTCCACATATGAGAGACAACATATAACCCTTCACTTTGAGACTGTCTAATCTCATTTAGCATAATGTTCTCTAGGTCCATCCGTTTTCCTGCAAATGACAAAATTTTGTTCTTTATTGCTGAGAATTCTATTGTGTGTATATCCCATAATTTCATAATCTATCATTTGTGGATGGACACCTAGGTTGGTTACATAATTTTTCTACTATGAATTGTGCTGCTTTAAACATGAATATGCACTTATAACTACAATATTCTGAAATAATTCACTTAAATCGTATAATAATTAGCTCCATTAAGTTGTTGTGTGCCAACTATCAGGGTATAAAGGCAAAAGTGGTGAACTGATGGGGAAAAATGAATAGATCCAAGCCAAAATGAGGATAAATAAATGGAACCAATTTTGTAGATACTGGAGAAGAAATACATCATCAATCTTATAGGTCTATGCCTTCCAAAATACGCCCATATTTTAGGGCATATAAATATATTTATACTCTTCAGTAGTCTGTATATAATAGAGATGCTTTTATGGCACCCTACATGTTATTCAGCATTTCTCCTTTCTTGCTTCTATCCATTTTGTGTATTTCATTCTGTCCTTGGATAATGTTTTTTTTTTTTTTTTTTTTTCTTTTTGCGGTACTGGGGATTGAACTCAGGGGCATTCTACCTCCAAGCTATACCCCCAGCCCTATTTTTTATTCTTTATTTTGAAGCCGAGTCTCACTAAGTTGCAGAATGCCTCACTAGGTAGCTGAGGCTGGTGGCGAACCTGGATCCTCCAGTCTCAGCCTCCCAAATGCTGGGATTACAAGCGTGCGCCACCACGCCCGGCTTGGATAATGTTTTTACTTCTTTAAAAAAAACCAATATCTTTACTTGGATATAATTCATATACTACTTAATATACACATTTAAATTATATAATTCAATACTTTTTGTATATTCACAGAGTTGTGCTACCAATAAGAAACCCTAGACAACAACTAACATAGTTTTTGTTTCTATTTACCTATTCTGGACATTTACTATAACTGGAAGCATACAATATGCTGTATTATTTGTGACTGACTTTTATTCTTATTTTATTTAAGGTTCATCCATGTTGTAGCATATGTCAGTATGTCATTTCTTCTTATGGATGAATAATATTTGATTTTATAGATACACTGTATGTTATTCATTCATTCATAATTTTTTCAATTAAATATATATGTTATTCATTTAGTAGTACTAGGGATTGAACATAGGAAATTCTATCTCTGATACACACTCCCAGCCCTATTTTATTTTTATTTTTTATTATGTGCTTTCATTGGTGTATTATAGTCTCACATCATAATGTAAAACATGTTAACAATGACATACATGCACACAGTACTGTTGTTCCCCCCTCCTGCCTCAGCCTCACCAATTTCCCCCCTTCCCAATACAGAGTTCTGAAATTGATGTTGGTATATTCACATATGTACACAAAGTCAATGGTAGTATTTCCTTTAATGAACCTCAGTCTTTGCCAGGGGCCAGCCCTCAAAGAAGCGGTAGAGCCTGGGGGGTCCCTCATTAGGTGGGGATCGAGACGAGGTAGAGAGCGAGTGAGAGTACGCTTACACACCATGTATGTTAAGACACATCTGTTTTAATTCATCTCATGAGTGATATTTATGCTCATTACAACAAGGTATACAAAAAAAGGAATTTTTACAGCCTTGTTTTTCCTGGAGTTAAGTGGGTACATCTTTAACTGGGAAGGCTATTTCCTATAGTGTTTGCTAAGATTAGAGGAGCAGCGGAAAGAATACAGAAGTGTAAATGAATTATTCTTTTAGTAGAGAGCAGGCAAAGCAAAGGAGGAGCAGGGGGTAAAGGTTAAAAGCGAAAAGGAACTATTCATTAGATAAATCTTTCCTATTTGCTCAGGCAGCTAAAGGTAGCTAGTTAATAAATTTTTAAGTGGAAAGTTTAGCAAGCTTTCTTGTCTAAAAGCTTCCTTCTGTCTTATGATAAGAAACCTAAGTTCTCTTGACTCAGCTGCCGGTATTTGTAGAGTTAATGGATACCTCTGAGCCAGGCCTAAGCCTTTGTTCTCCTGATGACAGCATCCTGAGCCTCTTAAGAAACCTTTTTTAATGTGGAAGCAAAGCCCAAATTTCCAGAATAAAATAATGTAAAGCGAGAAATGTCACACGTCCCTTATTTAGCAGGCTGAGCCTTGCTCCAAGCGCAAACTGGTTAAGGTAACATCGCAAGTCTTCCTCCACTCCTTCCCTTAGACCACCTCCCTGGTTCCACTGAGGTTTCTCCTCCATTATCTGGAGGTCCTCTTGTATCCCAATTACTCCCTAGCTTGTGCATATTAGAGAAAACAAATGACCCTTCACTTTTTGTGACTGGCTAATCTCACTTAACATAATGTTCTCCAAGTCCTTCCATTTTCTTGCAGATGACATAATTTTGTTCTTTATTGCTGAGTAGTAGAATTCCATTGTGTTTATTTCCAATAATTTTGTAATCTGTTCATCTTCATTCATAATTTAATGGACGTTTTCACTTTCTGGCAATTTTAGATAATGTTCCTAGGAACATTTATGTACAAGTTTATGTATGGAAATGTGTTTTCATTTCTCTTGAGTATCGACCTAGGAATGAAATGACTGGGTCATATGATAGCTTTGTTTAAATCTTTTGAAGAATGGCCAAAATGTCCTCCAAAGTGGATGCATCATTTTATTTCCCAATAGCAGCTTATTATTCTCCAATTTCTCTACATTCTTCCCACACTTGTCCATTTTTAAAAATATAGCCATCTTTGAGTGTATAAAGTTTGGTATCTCATTGTTGTTTTAATCTGCATTGCCCTGATGAACAATAATGATGAGTATCTTTTCATATGATTATTAGCCATTTGTATATCTTCTTTGGATAAATGTTTATTCAAGTCTTTTGTCCATTTTTAATTTACTTACTTGTCTTTATATTGTTGAGTTGGAATAATTCCTCATATATTCTGGATACTAGATTTTTATAAGACATATAATTTGCATTTTTTATCCCATTCAGTGGATTGGCATTTTATTTTCTGGATGGTGCTTTTTGAAGCACAGATGTTTTCAATTTGGGTGATATACAGTTTATCTGGGTTTTTAATTGCCATTATTGTTTGTGCTTTTAATGTCACATGTAAGAAATCTGATGCTTAATCTAGGATCATTATGATTTTCACTTATGTTTTCTCTTAAGCTATTTAAAATTTCAACTCTTCCACTTAGGTCTTTATTTCTAATTTACTTTTGCATGTGATATGAAGCAGAGGTCCAATTTCATTTATGCAGATATCCAGTTGCATCAGTACCATTTATTGAAAAGGTTACTATTTCCTCCACGAACTTTTAGGATCACCTTGTGAGTTTCTACAAAATGGCCATTGGAATTTTGATGGAGATTGCATTGGATCTGGAGATGAGTGTGGGGAGAATTGCTTTCCAAACAACGTTAATCTTCCAATCAATGAACATAAGTCCATATATTTAGGTCGTCCTCAATTTCTTTCAATAATGTTTTGTAGTTTTCAGTGTAATTTTTTAATCATTCTTTGTTAACTTTATTTGTAGATAATTTAATCTTTCTCATGCTACTGATAGTGAAATTTTTTGTAATTGTTTTCTTAACAAATTTTTGATTGTTATTCTATAAAAATAAAATGATTTCAGTATATTTATCATCTATCCTGCAACTTTGCTGAACTCATTTATTATTTCTAATAAAATTTTAGTGGCATCCTTGGGATTTTCTATATATGAGATTATTTCATCTACAAATAGAGATAGCACTACTTTTTCCTTTCCAATGTGGTTGCCTTTTCCCTCTCCTTCTCATTCTTTGCCACCTCATTAACCAGACTAGAACCTCACACACAGTGTTGAATAGAAATAATAACAACAAATATCCTTGTATTAGTCCTGATGACAGAGGGAAAGTATCCAGTCTTTTGCTATTAACTATGACATGAGCTATGAGTTTTACACAGATTTCCATTATTAGATTAAGGAAGTTTGCTTCCATTCATATTGTTGAATATTTTTTATCATAAAGTGGTTTCTAATTTCATCAAAGCATCTTTAAGTGTTTACTGAAAGACTCATGTGGTTTCATGGCTTATTTTAGTGATATACATTATTTTTCAGATGTATTTTTGTGGTGCCAGGGATGGAACCCAGAGCATTGTGCATGTTAGGCAAGTATTCTATCGTGGAACCAAATCTCCAGCTCATTAACTTTCAGGTGTTTTTTTTTTTTTTTTGGTACTGGGACTTGAACCCAGGGGTGCTCTACCACTGAACTATAACCCCAGTCCTGGTTTTTTACTTTAAGACAGAGTCTTACTAAATTCCCCAGGCTTGCCTCAAACTTGTGATCCTCCTTCCTCAGTTTCCTGAGTAGTTGGTATTACAGGCATGCACCATTGCGCTCCACTAATTTTCAGATTTTAAACCAATCTTGTATGCCTGGGATAAATCCAACTTGGTCATGTTTTTTTCTTTTTGGTACTGTGGACTGAACCTAGAGACATTCTACCTCTGAGCTACACATCCAGCCTTTTGTTTTTTATTTTGAAACTGGATATTGCTAAGTTGCTGAGGGTCTTGCTAAGTTGCTAAGGCTGGCCTTGAGCCTTCAGTCCTCCTGACTCAGCCTCCCAAGTACTGAGATTATATATGTACACCATCATGCTAGGCTACTCATGGTTTTTATTTCTTCCTATGTGTTTCTGTATCCATTTAGTTAGTATTTAGGTAGATTTTTCACATCTATATACATAAGGGATGTTGGTCTGTAGATTTCTTTCCTTGGTTTTAGTATCAGGGAACTATTGGTTGTATAGAAAGAACTGGAGAATGTCCAGTCTTCACCTATTATTTGAAGAGTTTGCAAAAAATTGGCATAAATTATTATTATTATTATTATTATTATTATTATTATTATTATTATTTTGTGGTACTGGGGATTGAACCCAGATGCATTCTACCTTCGAGCTACACCTCCAGCCCGATTTTATTCTTATTTGGAAACAGGGTCTTGCTAGGTTGATGAGAGTCTCACTACTTGCTAAAACTGTCCTCGAACCTGTGATCCTCCTGTCTCAGCCTCCCAAGTACTTGGATTATAAGCATGCACCACCATGTCCAGCAATAAATTGTTTTTGATGTCTTACAGAATTCACCAGGAATACATTATGTAGATTTTTTTTATTCATTAAAAATTACTAATACAATCATTTTCTGGTTGTAGGCATATTCCGATTTCTTTTCCCCTTTCTTGTGATACTAGAGATTGAACCCAGGAGCATTCTACTTCAGAGTTACACACCCATGCCTATTTTATTATTTATTTGGGAACAAGGTCTCACCAAATAATTGCACACTGACCTTGAACCTGCAATATTCCTGTCTCAGCCTCCCAAGTACTGGGATTACAGTTGTGCAACACCATGCCCAGCTATATTTTCTTTCTTCTAGAGTCTGTTTCAGAAATTTTCCCTTCTAAAAATGTGTTCACTTAGCTCAAGTTATTTAATTTGTTGCCATTGAGTTGTTCATTGTAGACCTTTACACTATTTTTATTTAAGGCCAAGAGTAATGCCCCCCCCCACTCCCTTAATCCTGATTTTAGTAATTTATCCTTATCTCTTTCAGGGGTCAGTCTTGCTAACAGTTTTCCATTTAAAAAAATATTTCCAAAGAACCATCTTTTGGTTTTGTTTAATTTTCCCTCTATTGTTTGTCTATTTCATTAATTTCTCTTCCAATCTTATATGATATACTTTCTTCTGATTCATTTGGATTTAGTTTACTCTTTTTTTTAAGTTTCTTAAGGTGAAAAGTTAGAGTAGTGACGAAACATTTTTTCTTTATTAATGTAAGCATTCAGAGTTGCCTCGTCATTGTCATTTATCGCAATGTGTTTTCTAGTTCCACCTTGTCATTTTTACTTTTTGTTAATGCATTCTAATTATACATAATAGTGACTGTTCCCATGATACAAACACACATGCACACAGCACTTAGTGTGTTTCCCTCAAGGTCCATCCTGCTACCCATCTCTCCATACACATTAGTGAGATTGGTACTGATACCTTCATATGTAGACAACATTATTTGAACTTTTTCTTTTATTAGTTCTCTGTTTTCCTCTACCCACCTTCCTTCCAGTATTCTACTGGTCCCTTTCCTCATTTCTCTAAAGTCCCTTTTGTTTTCCAATTTCTTTCTAGCTTCCACATATGAGAAAAAAACATGACCTTTGACTATCTGAGACTGGCTGATCTTACTTAGCATCACATTCTCTAGTTGCATCCATTTTTCTGAAAATGACATAATTTTGTTCTTTTTTAAGCTGAGTAAAATTCTATTGTGTATAAATACCATATTTTCTTTTTTTTTATTCGTGCATTGTAAGCATACCTCCATGTTAGGTACAAATTAATAATGACATATGTGCCCACATTTCTCACTTGACCCCTTCCCTAGGTTCCCACCCCACTCCCTCACCCTCCCTCCATCTCAGTTTGGTTTAGTGAGTAACCTTGATGTACTTTCGGGTGCCCCCCCCTCCCGTCTATCCCCTTTGGTTAAATCAACTTCTTTGTTTATCGAGGGTCTCTCCTTTTCCATCTGGAGACCCTCGTATGCCCCATCTTCTCCCTAGCATCCACATATTAAGGAGAACATATGCTTCTTTACTCTTTGTGACTGGCTGATTTCACTTAACATAATATTTTCCAGTTGCATCCATTTCCCTGCAAAGAACATGATTTTGTTCTTCTTTATGGCTGAATAAAATTCCATTGTGTACATGTCCCATAGTTTTGTAATCCATTCATCTGTCAATGGACATCTTGGCTGCTTCAATAGTTTGGCAATTGTGAATTGTGCAGCTATAAACATAGATACACATGTGTCGGTCTGGTAGTTTGGTTTCCATTCTTTTGGGTAGATACCCAGAAGTGGTATTGCTGGATCATAGGGTAGGTTCATTACCATTCGTCTGAGGATCTTCCATACTGTTTTCCAAAGTGGTTGCACTAGTTTGCAGTCCCACCAACAAAGTATTAGTGTTCCCACTTCTCCACATCCTCGCTAGCAGTTGTTGTTGTTTGTGTTTTTTATGATTGCCATTCTGATTGGAGTTAGGTGAAATCTCAAGGTAGTTTTGATTTGCATCTCTCTGATTGCCAATGATGTGGAACATTTCCTCATACATTTATTGGCCATTTGTATTTCTCCTTTTGTGAAGTGTCTATTTAGATTCTTTGCCCATTTTTTGATTGGGTTATTTGTTTTCTTGCCTGTGATTTTCTTGAGTTCTTCTTTAACCATTCATCTGTTGATGGACACTTAGGATGGTTCCATAATTTGGCGAATTGTGCTGCTATAAGCATGGGTATGCATGTATCACTGTACTATTCTAACTTCGATTCTTTTGGAAAGATACTGGTTAGTGGTATGGCTGGGTCATATGGTATTCCTAATCTTTTGAAGAACCACTATACAGATCTCCATACTGGTTGTGTTAATTTACAATCTCAATGGTGTATAAGAGTTCCTGTTTCTCCCACATTGTTGCCAGCATTTGGTATTTTCTGTCTGCTTCATGACTACCATTCTAACTGGAGTTAGATGGAATCTCAGTACAGTTTTGATTTGCATTTCCATGATTGCTAATAACGATGAACATTTTTTAATATATTTGTTGACCATTTGTATTTCTTCCTATGAAAAGTATCTATAGTACTCATTTTAATTGGGCAATTTTTGGTGTTAAAATTTTTTAGTTATTTATATATTCTAGATAATAGTCCTCTATCAGAGGAGCAGCTGGCAAAGATTTTTTTCCCAATCTGTAGGTTCTTTCTTCAGACTCTTGATTGTCTCCTTTGTTGCACAGAAGCTTTTTAATTTGATGCCATCCTATTTATTGAGTCTTGATTTTATTTACTGAGATTTAGGGATCTTGTTGAGGAAGTCTCTACCAATGCCTATATGTTGGGGAATTGGATCTATGTTTTCTTCTAGTAATTGCAACATTTCTGGTCTAATTTCTACGTCTCAGATCCATCCTGAATTGACTATTGTGTTATTTGTTCTGTTGGTTGAATGTGCTATTTAGTTTCCACATATTTGTTAATACCCCAGTTTTCTTTCTGCCATAATTTCTAATCTCACTCCAAAAATTGTGTTTTTCTGTCTTTTTAAAATTTTGAGCCTTATTTTGTTGTGTAACATATGATCTATCTTGGAGAATATTCCATCTATACTTGTAAAGTTTTCATATGCTGTCTTTGCTGAGTGAGTGGCTGTTGATTGAAATCTTTTTAATGTAGGCAGTTACCTCTAGATATACCCATTTACTTTTTTTAAGGTTCTAGGGATTGAACCCAGGGAGTATTCTAACTCTGAGCTACACCCCCCAGCCCTTTTTACTTTTTGTATTGAAATAATGTATCACTAGGTTGCTGAGAGTTTTGCTTCATTGCGAAGGTTGGCCACAAACCTGTGATTCTCCTGTCTCAGCCTCCCAAGTTCTGGGATTACAGGTCTATGCCACCTCACTTGGCTCCCATTTACTTTAATATGCTTTGTTTACATTTTCACTTACCTCAAAGGTTTTTTTCTACATTCTCTTGTGATTTCTTCTTTATTCATTGGAGGTTTAAGACTGTGTTGCTAAATTTCTAGTTATACTGTTATTAATATTTGTTTTATTCCACTGAGACCAGAGATGGTACTTTATTATTTCACTCATTTTTAATTTTTGAAGTTTGTTTTATTGCTCAGTATTTGGTCTATCCTGGAGAATATTCTACGTGGGCTTGAGAAGAATATACATTACATTCTTATTGGATGGAATGTTCTTTAGATGCCTGTTAAATCTAGTTAGTATGTAGAATTGTTCAACTTTTCTATTTTCTTGTTGCTCTTCTCCCTTCGGTAACATTGTTCTGTTACTGAAATGGGGTATTGAAGTTTTGAATATTGGTGTTGGGTTATCTAATTCTCCCTTCACATCTGTTAGTGTTTCCTTTATATATTTTGGAGGCTGTTTTTAGGTGTATGTATGTTTATGATTGCTATATATTCCTGCTGCATTAATGTGCTTATCATTAAAAATATCTCATGGTTTTATAAAATATTTAATATTTATTTTGACTGATAATAGTAAAACTACTCCAGTTTCTTATAGTTAATATTTGAGTAACTTATCTCTTTTTATTTTAACTTCTTTGTTTCTTTGAAAATATATGTATGTTTTCTGTAGAGAGCATATAGTTACATCTCCTTTTAATCTGGTTTGGCAATCTCTGAATTTTTATTGAATTTTCAATACATTCACATTTAATGTTATTAATGATAAAATTAAATTTATGTTTGTCATTTAACTCTTTATATGATATATGTTTGTTCTGTTCTTTCCCAGTAAGTTATATTTTCTAAGGAAATATTTTAATAATTCTAATGATTTTTAAACTACATTTTTTAATTAACTTCTTAGTGGTTACTCTAGGGCTTATTATATATATCTTAACTTAAAATGATCAACTTCAGATTTATATTCATTTAATTCCAGTGAGTAATAGAAACTTTACTGTTCTCTCTTCTCTTTTTGTACTATTTTTGCTAGACATATAATATCTATTTTACACATTCATTGTCATTACCTTAATGACACACTTATTGTATCTCTTAAGGAAACCGAGAGAAGAAAGGATAATAAATTATATTTGTGGTATATTATAGTAGCATTTTTATTGCAAAAATATTCAATTTTTATTTTATTTATTTATTTTTGTACTTCTGGAGATTGAACTCAAGGGAACTATACCACTGAGCTATATCCCCAGCCCTTTTTTGTTTTTTGAGACATCTTGCTAAGTGGCTGCAGATGGCTTTTAACTTGTGATCCTCCTGTCTCAGCCTCCAAGTACTGGGATTACAGGTATTGGCCACTATATTTTTATTGTATATGGTTAAAATATATGCATATTTTTAAATATAATTGCTTTAATCAATTCAATAAGAGGATAAGATATATGCAAGTATAATTATATAATTACCTTTATAAGTATTCTCTACTTTTTTGTGAGCATTAAGTTATTCTCTGAGTCCTTTTGCATTCAGCTTGAATAATTTTCTTTATTATCATTATTATTATTATTGGTAGTAGTAGTAGTAGTAGTAGTAGTAGTAGAGGAGTAGAAGTAGTAGTAGTTCTGGTAATTGAACCCAGGGATGTTCTATCCCCAGCCTTTTTTTTTTTTTTAATTTTGAAGCAGAGTCTCTCTAATTTACTGAGGCTGACCTCGAACCTGTAATCCTCTTCTCTCAGCCCCCAGTACTGGGATTATAGGTGTACACCACAACACCAAGCACAAGTGTTTTTTAATAGTTAATCAATTTTTTGTGTATGGTATTGGGGATTGAACTCAGGGGCATTCTACCTCCGAGCTACACCCTCAACCCTATTTTTTATTCTTTATTTGGAAACAGGGTCTCACTAAGTTGCGGAGGGCCTCACTAAGTAGCTGAAGCTGGCCATGAACCTGCAATCCTTCTGTTTCAGCCTTCCAAGTACCGGGATTACAAGAGTGAGCCACCACGCCTGGCTACTTTTTATTTTGAAACGGTCTCTAAGTTGCTGAGGGTTTTGCTACATTACTGAGGTTGGCCTTGAACCTGCAATCTTCCTGTCTCAGCCTTTCAAGTACTGGGATTATAGGCATGCACAAACACTCCCAGATCTATTTTTGTCTTTTAGCACTTCAAATACCTCATCCTACTAGATTCCTTGCTTCATTGATTCTGATGATCAGTGAGAATGTTAATTATACTGGGGTGTTCCTTTTTCTCCTCTCTCTCTCTCTCTCATACAGGAAATTGAACCTGGAGAGTTCTACCTCCCAGCCACACCCCTAGCCCCTTTTTATTTTTTATTTTTATTTTGAAAGAGGATCTCAGTAAATTTCTGAGAGTCTCACTAAGCTTCTGAGGTTGTCCTCGAACCTGCAATCCTCCTGTCTCAGCCTCCAAAGTACTGGGATTACAGACATGTGCTACCACAGCTAACTCGGGGTTTTCTTTTTACATAATGAACTGTTTTTCTATTGCTTGTTTCAAAGTTTTCGTCCTGTTTCTGGAATTCAATATTTTTACTATGATGTTTCTTGGTATAGTTTTTTTTTCTTGGTTAATATTATTAGAGTTTGTTGAAATTCATGAATGTGTATATCATTTTACATCTAGTTTGGCAATTTTTTATTATTAATTGTTTGAATATTTCAGACATTTTTCTTTCACCTCTCTGATATTCCCATCACATGTGTACTGATTTGTTTAATGGTGTCCCACATTGCTCTATTCACTTGTTTTCATTATATTTTTTCTTTATTTTTCTTACTGTATAATCTCCATTGATCCATCTTCAAGTTTTCTGATTCTTTCTTTGGCCAGTTGAAAAGCTGAAATTTGTTTTTGAACCATTCTAATGAAAGTTCTATTTTAGCAATTATACTTCTCACCACTAGAATTTCCATTGGTTAATTTTTATAATTTTTCTTTATTGACATTCTCTAATTCAGAAAATATTGCCATATTACTTTACTTCCTTAAGCATGGTTTCCTTTCCTTTTTATTTTTATTTTTTTGTGGTACTGGGGATTGAATCCAAAGGCATTCTACCTCTGAGTTACACCCTCAGCCATTTTTATGTTTTGTTTTGAAACAGGGTCTTTTAGGTTGCTAAGCAGCTTGTTGCTGCCGAGGCTGGCCTCAAACCTGTGATCCTCCTGTCTCAGCCTCCCAAGTACTGGGATTACAGGTGTGTACCACCATGCCTAGCTTCCTTTCATTTTTAGATGTAGATATAATGACTGCATCAAAGCCTTTGTCTGTTAAATCCTACATTCAGGCCCCGATGCAGGGCTTTTATATTCCCTATTTGTATGGGTCACATGTTCTTATCTTTTTGCCTGTTCCCAATTGTCTGTTGAAAACTGGTCATTTGGGGTAAGTTATGATACCATAAAATCCCTGCATCAGGGCCTGAATGTAGGATTTAACAGACAAAGGCTTTGATGCAGTCATTATATCTACATCTAAACATGAAAGGAAGCTAGGCATGATGATACACACCCATAATAGAGTGTTTTAGTAAAGTCTACTGTCTATTGATAGGAAGTCTCTGTTGTCACTCCTCAGAGGGCAAAACTTGGTGTGCACATACTCATCATCCATCTGATGACAGTGGTTTTAAGTACGTCTTTTTCATTTCTTGGTCTATTGTTACTGGCAGTTGGATGGAGAAAGGGAGTCCCTGATCTTTTGGCTCCAATCTCTAAGAATTTAACTTCTACAAGATAGATATGGAGAGGGGGGACATGTTGGTGGCCAATCCCTCCTGATAAGTTACCCTATTCATTGACCAGCAGTTGAGGGGGAAGGACAGCATCATCTTGGCCACATCAGCCTAGATTTGAACTTAAGTTTAGCTGAAATGGGGGTAAGGAGAGGGAGTACTTCACTGCTCAAAGGCCACACTTACTGTTACTACCAAGTTTTAGTGGATATTCCCAAACAAATATCTATTCATTGGCTGTATTCCCTCAGGACAATTTCCAGAGACCTTAAGTGTGTGTGTGTGTGTGTGTGTGTGTGTGTGTGTGTGTGTGTGTGTTAATAATTTTAGCACTTATGCTTATGGATCTGTGGAGTTCTTCCCACTCCCATAACACAAGTGGAATACTCATTTCTCCTTTATTTTTCATCTTAAAGTGTCTGTCATTAGGATATTTTAAATTGTACACATATATGCCTAGTAATTTTCCCTGTAGATCGATGGATATAGAATGTCTATTATAGTGGCTTTTAAAAAATATCATAAGTGTTTTATCTTTGGTATTAGCAACCCTATCATATTCTTTTCTTCACAGGATTTAGGTTGGCTTTGCATTGTTCTTTGTCCTTCAGCTTTTACACTCGTGTTGTGTCTTATTTTAGATTTCCCAACCACATTCAGCAGTTAGGTAAAAGTTTACAAAGAAATAGAGGAAATCAATCATATGCTGAAGCAAAATTAGTTTTAGCTATTATCTCAATGGAGGAGGTCAAATCATATGTATGGCTTTAAGGCATGGTAAACATGATGTTTTGAATTATTAAGATAATCAAATTCATTGTTTAATGAAATAGAAAATTCCCTATATTCTATAAAGTGAGAATGCTAGCAATTTGTCCAAAATTTTTTCATCTTTAAATGACTTCTTTAATCTACAGTCCAAAGTTTTTCTGATTCAGGATGAACTTTCAGGAGTGCACATTAAATTCCATTTTCATTTATTCATCAAATACTCTTGGGTTTCATAACCTCTCTGAGCCATGGTTTTCTCAGCTGCTAATGAGGATAAATAATAACTGTCCTTTCCTTGTAGCTTTCTACAGGGACTTGACAAAGTAATGCAAATAAAATCTCTTATAAAGCAATATACAAATATTAGAAACCATTGCAATATTTCTGTGTAAAATATCACAGTGACTTAGACTATGTCCCTGCGGGAAAGTACTTTATTGCATACTCTTTGTAGAAGACAAAATATTGTATTATGTTTCAATAAAGAATAAGATCTTATAGTAGAACTCTATTTTTGTTTTAAAAATTTATAAGCACTTCTAAAATCAATAGCTTGAAGGTACCAAAAAGGGCAAGTTTCTTTAACAATAACAGTACCTAGTTACAAATTGAGAGAGAGAGAGAGAGAGAGAGAGAGAGAGAGAGAGAGAGAGAGAGAGAGAGAGAGAACAAAATATTTAATATGATAATATGAGTCAGGTGTGGTGGTGCACACCTCTAATTCCAGTAGTTGGGAGACTGAGACAGGAGTATTGCAGGTTCGAGACCAGCCTCAGCAACTTAGTGAGACCCTGTTTCAAAACAAAAATAAAAAAGGACTGGGGACATAGCTTGAGGCAGAACATCCTTAGGCTCAATCTCCAGTACCACAAAAAATACTTTAACAATATGTTTTAATATGTCTGGTGCATCACAGATTTTTTTTAATGCTCTGTTTTTTTAAAAAACAAATTCTGAGGAAAAGATGATTATTTTCACCTTTCTTTTTCTGTTTCTTGCTTTGGGCTTCTAAGTCCTCTGATTAGTGACAGGATATGATATTTAATATTTATAATCTATATTTAATTAAAGATCATATTAATTTCCCAGAAACTAGTTTATCATTTTTATTAGAGCAAACATTATTAAAGAAGAAAAGATCCCATTAAAAACTTTAATTGTCCTTTAAACTTAATAAATGTTTGTTTTTTGGCCTTAAAATCCTTGGTGTATATTTTGTAACATTTGTCATATAAGATTGGAAATATGTTTATATAAGTAGATATAAATTTGACAATACTAAGGTACAATTGAGTAATATTAGGTATAAAAAGTAAGTCTTTATTCATCTGAAATTAAACTTACTTTTATCCCCAGATTAGAAATAAATGTCTTAAAGTTTAACAAGATACCAATGTTTACGGGAATTCGTTGACACATTAAAAACAATGAAAATTATTACCCAGAGTAGTCTGATTGTACCATAAGTTTTAATGCTACTCTATATTTGTTATTATTATTATTGTTATTATTATTATGAAACTAAATGGAACCTCCCCAGGTTTTTATGTATACTCCAACACTTGTTTACAGTTACCCCAGAAATTTGTCAGATTACAGTATAAACACACATCCATATGTACTTCTGATTAATTAATTAATTTATTGTGATACTGGGGATTAAGCCAGAGGCATTCTACCTCTGAGCTAAACTCCTAGCTCTATTTTATTTTTTTATGTGGAAACTGGGTCTCACTAAGATGTGGAGGGCCTCATGAGGTTGCCGAGGCTAGTGGTGAAGCTGTTGTGGTGGAGGTAGTAGTAGTGGTGTTTAAAGCCATATCCTCCATCTCACCAAGGCTTCTTGCCTTAAAAATGGCACAATACTAACTCTTTCCTTAGAGTATGCCTCTATCTGCAAATCAAAATGCATGCTGTATGTATGCTTGATGGAATTCGACAGGGTGAGAAATTGTTACCAAGTGAAGTTTTCAACAAGGAAACTGAGAAAAGGGTTCCGATCATTTGATGAAAAGGAAGAACTAATAGAAGGGCCAGAAATCCTTCACACTATAAAATGACTGAGCTGGATTCTCAGAGCTGAGGTAAATCAAACACAGAGGTTCTCAGCAGTCTGTTGCTTTGAGAGCATGAAGACATAGTTGCCTACATTGAGCTGAGAGGTGTCATACATGACTAGATTTATTTTGTCATATATTTGATATGTTTTCCTCAAAGAGTTCATATTAGAATAAAAAGAAACAGATTTTAACTTATCTTCTGGAAAGTACTAACAATTTGGCCTTAAAAAAAAAAAGATCTCAAGCCGGGCGTGGTGGCGCACGCTTGTAATCCCAGCATTCGGGAGGCTGAGACCGGAGGATCCGGGTTCGCGGCCAGCCTCAGCTACCTAGTGAGGCACTCCGCAACTTAGTGAGACTCGGTTTCAAATTAAAGAATAAAAAATAGGGCTGGGGGTATAGCTCGGAGGTAGAATGCCCCTGAGTTCAATCCCCAGTAC